>JAJJWW010013806.1:0-258361 GCA_023531295.1 Papaver armeniacum | reverse complement strand
TAATGTGAAATGGGATGAAGTGAATGCTCCAATTTTTGAAGGTGGTTTGGGTTTAAGAAGGTTGGAAGTTATGAATAAAGCATTGTTAATGAAATTATTGTGAAAGATTGAAACAGAGAGGATGTTGAATGGACTTTGGTCACGAGAGCTAAGTATAAAACCAAGAATAATGAATGGATCACTTCTTACAGATAGTCCTCATTTTGGCAAGGTATTAAATGGGTAATTCCTGAAGTTAATGAAGGCAAAAGATGGTTGGTTGGAGATGGAAAAGGATTTTCTTTTGGCATGATAAATGGATCAAAGAATATGCTTTAATTGAGAGACATGCGAGAGGATGTTGTAGATGGAGTATGGCGATTCCGAGTATATGTTCAATTTTTTGAGAAAAATGAAGTACCAGTAATAGGTGGAGGATTTGATAAACTGATATGGGAGGTGTGATCGGAACCTAATAATGCATATTTCTAGATCATTTTGTTGTGTTTTATCACATCTCTAATGCCTTAATGTTCTATTTTTATGATAAATATTGTATCATGAGCATATCTCCTTTTATGAGTAATTTTGTTGAAATAATCTCTTTTTATGTTGAGTTTTAGGTGATTGAGTAAATGGTGAACAAGAGGTCAGCGAGACTGTAATGGGAGCGTAAGAGGAAGTGGGAATGTCGCACTGCAACACAAGGGAGATGTTAGCTGAGCATGTGCAGAACTGAACTTACCAAGTTACCAAGTCAATGGAACAAATAGTTGTGGTCAAGAACTACAAAATAAAATCAAATTTGATCAATGGTCAGAAGTGTTCAATCCACGTTTGAAGACAAGAAAATCAATAGATTCATCCTTGAACATCTAAGTAAGGTACACATGTCTAACACCCAAGTAATCCCCCTTTACACTTTCCCCTTTCGTTCCCAAAATCAGAAGAAAAAGAAAACCCATCTTTTCCACTCTCTCCTTCACCGACTCTGATGAAACCCATACTCTCTTAATTGTGCTCCATTCCCTTACATGTCCCAAATGTGTAGTCACTACCACTTTCCTATTATCAAAATACCAACTCTGTACTGGATATCAATCACCCAATTTTATGAGGGTGAAGAACCAAATCTTGAAAAGTTTATGCAGAGAATCATTAGTTTCACAAATGAATCTGGTATAAGAATTAAAGGCACCAAATGGGGGAGTATATGTATGATCTGGAAATTCTTCTACACTTTGGAATTACTGGAATTAAAACACACATGGCTGGAGTGAAACAATGTTTCTTCAAACTGACCGGAAGGAACCAAATTCTTATTTGTTGTGATGGAGCATCAAAGGGCAACCCTGGGAGTGCTGGATTGGGCTTTGTGGCAAGGAATGAATATGGTGGATGTGTGCATTATCTGGAGGTTTGGGGATTGTAACAAATTATTTGGCTGAGGTGTTGGCATTGGTGGTAGATGGTGAATGGGCAGTTAAAAAAGGTATGAGAATGTATGTTTCAGTCTTGTAGTCTTGTTGGCTTTTAGCAACGGCAGAATTCCTTGGATTGTTGTGAATAGATGGAATAATATCGAGAATAAGCATAACTAATATCACATTCACTCATTCCTATAGAGAGACCAATTTTTTCTCACGACAAGATGGCTAAACTGGGTGTATTACTTACGGAGGAACAGTGTTGTACTATGAGGAAAAACCTGGATTTTTGGGTCAATTGGAGTGTGCAGATGGAATCTATTTCAGATTTAACACTTGAGTGCTTTATTGATTTTTAGGCTTGCTAAGTACATTAGAGTTAGCAGTGTCTTTTTCTCTTTTTTATTGATTTTGTAATATTGCAGTGCATGCTTAATTGGCCTTGCTGTGTATTTTGGATTTATTTTTAATAATAAAATTTCATGATTTAGCAAAAAAAAAGAAGCTTTAGAAAGTACCGTTTATGGGAACTAGATAAATGCATTTTTATTTTAGTTTGCGAATATTGATTTGATTGGCTAACGGTTGTTTAAACTTTGATCGCACCTAATATGATTATTCTTGAGAACCTTCACTTCTGACATAAGGTCACTCAAACTAGATCAAAGTACCGACAGAATCTTCATGACTGTTTTTAAATATGAAGACAACTTGTATCATCCATTGTTAACGGACTCTGTTCTATGCGTGATCGATCATAAGTGGAATCAAGTTTTTATGTGCAGGTACAATTGAAGACAATTGAAGATTTAAAGACAAAAAGATTTTTTCTGATTGGTTTTGCATCTTGTGATATTAGTGCACATAGCTTGATCGGCTGGGATCCGACTAAGATCATATTTATCTTTGGTAGATTTGATCAAGTAGTCGTATAGATCGACAACTATCATTTGGTGGTATTCTTCAATATCCGAATCTGATAGCTTGTGAATCTAGATCTGATTATTTCAGATCTTGATTAATATTACTCGATAAAGGAGTTTACTTGTTAAACGGAAGATCCTTTGTCAAGAACTCAATATATCTTTATTCTTAAAGATTAATAGAGTAGTTACCAAACAACTTTGTCACTTTGCTGATTGGAATACGATCAGAAGGAGTTGAGTGCTTAAGACTTTACATAGGTAAAACAACTCAAGATAGTGATTTCTATATGGGGATTCATGTGCAGCCAGACGGTTGTGGGCGCATGGATATTGAGGGAAGTAAGTAACTAGGGGTAGATTACTTGGTCTCAACTATATATACGAAGTTGGATTTGTTCTTTGCATAGTGACTTAAATCTGAGAGTATTCAAAACTGGACTAGGTCCCGGGGTTTTTCTGCACTTGTGGTTTCCTCATTAACAAAATCTTGTTGTATGATTTACTTTTACTTTCCGTAATTATAATTAAAAGTAAATACACTAGTACGTTAATCCAAGGCACTTGATAGTGATCCTATAGTATATCGGTTTCATACAGTAATTATTATCAAGTGTATACCTTGTTGTTGTATTGTCTCGAATTTGTCCATAGACGATCACACTTGGTAACAGACTTATATGCTGAAAATGAAAATATTGTGGTGTACTTGGGTACTCTCGTCATTTCACAAGTAATACTATTAGTCGGCTACAACAGTGACTACAAAATGAAGTTGTCAGCCTGCCTCGGGATAAGTTTATAAGAAGAACAAAATTAACTATTTATAGACTAAGCTAATTTGGACACCAAGGAATTTCCAAGACCGAAAATATTCTCAAGATATGTAATAAATACCTATTTTCGGTTTTGTCTAATTCCAACCAATATCCAACTGTCATACCGAAATCCTTCTTGGATTACAACATAATATTAGCTAGCACACAAGATACTTAACTAACATATCTTCCAAAGATATGTTTTGCTTGCTGGAAAAACAAAACATATATAGTCGAAAATTCTTAACAATAAGATTCCCAAACATTTCGATTTAGGATCTCACCTTGAGTATCAAGGAATATCTTTGAACAATAAAAGATAAAAATTGTACACACTGTTCAAATTATTCACTATGTGGACATCTTGAACTTTCCTATTTTGCAAACCCAACTTCCAAAATCACAGAAACCCTAAAGTGTACACAAACCCTAAACTTTCTTATTAGTCCTTTACTGTTTTGGAAGACGGTCCAAAGGAGTTGAGTGCGAGAAGTCTTCACAACGGGTGAAGCAACTTAAGGTAGTGGACTTTATCTTAGAATTCATGTGTGTGGACCAGATTGGTAGTAACCGCAGGGATATTGAAGGAAATAAGTAACTTGAAGTTAATTTACTTGGCCTCGACTATACGAAGTTGATAGTAGTCTTTGTATAACGCTTAAACCTTGGGTAATAAATGAACCAAAAAGGTTTTTCTAAAAAGTAAAATAAGAGTTGTAACATGCCATCCCGAGAGATCAGTATATGGACCTCTAAAGACCTATCTTAATAATTAAAATGACGCAATTATTTATCCATAACTAGTTTCTCACCCGTGCGATGCACGGGTTTGTTTCTTGCTTATGCAAATATTGGAAGAAAATTGGCCAGAGTCACTAAATTTAACCACTTGGTATCCAAGTAAAGTTTTTAAAGCACTTCTCTACTTATACTTTTGTTTAGTGACGCAGAATGTGAACAGTAGTTTTCATCAATTTTATACATAACAAATAATGTGAAGGGTAAATGCACTTGAGGAATTCTGGGATGGTGTCATTGTTGGGTATCTATATTACACGAAATAGCACTCCACAATAGCATATCAGGTTAAAAACATTTCGAGTAAGCAAATTGTAGAATAAGTGCAACACTATAAGAACCCAAATATCTACTAAAAGGAAAACAAAAACAAAGCTGGAAGTAGGAAGTAATTAATTTGTGACTTCTAAAAAATCTACCAAAACTATTAATGAATTGTAGTTCCTAAGAGAAAACAACTTAAAGTACACTCTAAAGAGTAAAGGAAAACTCTTAATACGTACCCTGAATGCACCAAATTTGACACCAAATTTATTCACCATTTGCATGCCTATAGATCTGGTATATCCATATAGTAAATCATTCTTTTTGATGATAGTAATTTTGGATTTTGATGGTCCGTTCGCTGTATTTGGAATGCCAATGTACGTCAGATTGTCATTCTCATCGAAAGTGCCTGATCTCAAGTAAAACCAGCATTGTATAAGCCCTGTAAAGAACACCTGTTTATGCGCATCACAAAGCCGATTTTTACCGAAAATTGACATCTAGTAAGTGGTATTGCATCCACGAATTTGATTACATGCAGACCTATTACTAAGATTTTTTTAACTCGCTTATTAATCCAAGATTTCCTGAGGCATACCTATATTTACCGCCGAAAAATGAAACCACAAAGTTTATCATCTCTATAATATTTTTCTTTTTAAGCCTTTTCCTCGTGATTTTTACTTTATGAGATAACTTCATGTATTTGTTCTACAGGCTAATTGTTTATTGGTAAGTTATATTCAAAAGAATCACAAAACTTTAAAAAGACGTAGTAGTAGCCTACTTAATGTAAATTATCTTCTTTGTTCAACGGTCTTGCTTCTTATGTTCTGAGTACTCTGACTATTATAAAAGCTATAGTTGATCTCCGCTTGCCAAGGTTATTGAAAATGAACCTTGGAATCTCTCCATGTGATCGTTGATGTTAGAATAAAAAGGCAACATAAGATTGAAAGGTAGCTATTAACCAAGGGAAACCATGATTTGAAATAAATTTCATACAAATAATATTTTTTTAGAAATAAATAAAACATTCGTGGTTTTTTCTTTTATTATTTTTCCATAATTCCACGATTAAAACTTTTCTTAACTCAGCCAAGTTACTGTAATCTCGAATTATGAAATGTATAATTATTACATGAATGTGAATTATTATTAAATGCTCAGTGTGCATGTACTCATGAATTCAGTATACATATGGTGAACTATACTAGAAAAGAGATCGTGTTTCATTTGATCGCAACAAAAAAGTCTAGGATTTAAATGCCAATATAATGTAGACAGTAACATGGTTAAGTGAATAATTACCAGGTGAATTATAAGTCAGTGTAGCAATTCTTTTCGGAATACTCAATTTGCTAACATGAGCAAATTCAGTTCAACTATTATTCTTGTCCCTTTGTAATGGACACTGGTGAAGATGCAAGTCTGCTGTATATCCAGGGTTATCTTAAATGAATGATCTAATGTCAACTAATGTAATCAATCCCTAGAATTAGTTGTCTTCTTGAAAAAGCGGGGGTACAACAACCTCACCCAATATTTCGATTAGAAATCTGTATGGACTAACTCTAATATACTTTTAAGAGAATCAACTAGACAGTCAGACACAATCTTAATAAAAAGTATATCAAGGAGTTAATATCTCTATCTCTTGATTTGATCTTTACTCAAGCAAATGGAAATCTGCGAGTCTTTATAAAATACTAGAGAGATAAACTTGGATGGTACCAAAGACCAATATCCAAGTGTCAATCAATGTAAATCAACAACAAAAGGTTGGATATTCTAATTGATTGATCTTAACGCACAACCTGTGATATTTCAATTATATAACAAAATATAATGCAGAATAGAAATAACATAGACACTAGAATTTTTTTAACGAGGAAACCGCAAATGCAGAAAAACTCCGGGACCTAGTCCAGATTGAACACCGCACTGTATTAAGCCAATACAGACACTAGCCTACTACCAATTAACTTCGGACTGGACTGTAGTTGAACCCTAATAAATCTCACACTGATTCAAGGTACAGTTGCGCTCCTTACGTCTCTGATCCCAGCAGGATACTACGCACTTGATTCCCTTAGTTGATCTCACCCACAACCAAGAGTTTCTACGACCCAAAGTCGGAGACTTAATAGACAAATATGTCTCACACAGAAAAGTCTATAGAATTGAATAAATCTGTCTCCCACAGAAATACCCAAGAGTTTTTGTTCCGTCTTTTGATAAATCAAGGTGAACAGGAACCAATCGATAACCCGGACTTATATTCCAGAAGAACAACCTAGAATTATCAATCACCTCACAATAATCTTAATCGACTAGCGAAAGAAGATATTGTGGAATCACAAACGATGAGACGAAGTGTTTGTGATTACTTTTCTATCTTTCCTATCGGAGATATAAAATCTCGAGCCAATTATTCCAATTGCACACAACACGATAGAAACAGCAAGATCAGATCACGCAACTACAAAGATAATAGTTGGGTCTAGCTTCACAATCCCAATGAAGTCTTCAAGTCGTTAACCTACGGGGTCTCGAGAAGAAACCTAAGGTTAAAGGAGAATCGACTCTAGTTATGCAACTAGTAACACACAGGAGGTGTGGGGATTAGGTTTCCCAGTTGCTAGAGTTCTCCTTTATATATTTTTCAAATTAGGGTTTGCAATCTAAGTTACCTTGGTAACAAAGCATTCAATATTCGAGTTAGGTATGGACGTGATGCTATTTTAAGACACTCGAGTGATCATTTGGAGGCTCCGTGGGTGAGCCATGCTTTAGTCGATCACTCCCTGTGGAAGAGTGGCGGACGGTGATCATCGGGATGCTTCATTGGCCGTGTAGCTTTTAACCTAGGCTGTCCGACCAAGCTAGCGAAGTTGGACGGACGAGATGGTTTATGACGCTTATTTGTGACCGTTTGATGGAATTTTAGGGTTTTAAAGAGGTGCGCAAGCATCACTCCAAATTTTACCGAAATCAAGCATGGACGATGTTTTTGGTGGGGCCGACCGGGCATGCGTGTAGACGGCTTGCCGCGTACATATCCATACCACTTTGTCCCATAGAGATGCGATCTAGGCCACTTAATTTGACCGGCAAAGATGAGTGGCCGTGATCGATTTGCGACAGGAATCATATGCCGCAAAGGACTTTAGGGGGCCACGGCATGCCACCTTTGGGGCACACGTTTTGAGGCATCTGTCCCTGCTCCAATTCGGCCGGTCGGTCACACACACAGGTAGGCCCGCAGTGATCACGTTGATGCTCCCTGGACCTCCTTGGTCTATATCTTCACCCTCCATCCGAGCTGGCGAAGATGGATGGTCGTGATCAATCTGCGACACATATACCATGCCGCAAACCCTAATTAGGGTTTTGGGCCGGTCACGCGCGTGCAACTTTATCCGAGCGGTTTGGAGGGCTATGTTCCTCCTTTGGGGAGACCGACCATGTGGGGCCCACGTTGGGCCGACGGTGAACATATCCGTACCTTTCTGATGGTCCTAGACGTGATCTAAGCCATCCAAACATGCTGGCGAAGTTGGATGGTTGTGATAGATTTAAGACACTAGTGGGATTTCCGCGACCTTTAAAGCATCACACCAGCCATGTTTTGAGCAAACGTTTATTGCTCCATGGCTTTGTCGTGAGAAAACTGATCGGGCAGGGATAGAGTGGGCCCGCCAATGTGCGTGTTGGCGCCTCCTCCATCTTTCATGGTGCGAACTAAGCCGTCCAATCAGGCTAGTGAAGTTGGACGATCATGATCGTTTTGAGACTGTCTTAAGCAGTCTTGCTCACTCGAGCTTCTTCCAAAGCAGCGCGGCCACCATACTTTAGGGCTGGCGTTTTGGCATGCTGGGAAGTAAAGTGTAATGTTCGACTGGCTAGGGCATAAATAGGCCCGCTGGTGATCATCAAGGTGATAGCCTGCTCCTGCTAGGGTTCGACTAGGCTGGTTAAATCATGCGGTCAACCTGCGTGGCCGTGATTGTTTCTGAGACTGATATGGATAGTCTAGATTTCCCTTAGCAAATTAAATATGCTCAATTGGGCTAATATAACACACCGACAGATGTAGGCTATACGGGTATTTCGTGCATGCCTCACCATTGACACTTGGAGATTCGTGTTACTCTGCTAAGAGCAATGCTCAGTCGTCATGCCGCACCAATAATGAGAGTTTTGCGGGAACAACACAGGAAATACTAGGCAAATCATGCATTATAAATAATGTTAAAAATTCACAGAATATTTGGGATTGTTGCTACATGCTCCATTCTAGGCGAATTTTGTGTATTTAATTCACAGAATATTTGGGATTGTTGCCACATTCTCCATTCTAGGTGAATTAATAAAGCGAAGAGGTACTCATCACTTATCAAATGGCTTTATCCTTTGCAGGATGTCAGCGTATTAAATTTGGGTTTACAATTGTAGCCCTGAATTAAAATCCACCATCAACATTAAGTCCCCTACCTAGCACATAATGGTTGCATTATTGTGGGTAGGCATGAGATGGTGACAAATAAAGATAAAACTTATGAGACAAAGTTAGATGTAACTAGGAGAGATGGGTCGTCCTGTCCTTGGAACATGTCACATTCAAGAGGCGTCCATGTAAGCATTCCCCTAGCATGCATGATGTCGGTTTATGTCATAATCCTCGACTCTGATGTGGACGACCCTATCATGAGGAATATCCTTAAAAGGATGCTGATGCAATTTCTGAAAAGATGTTGAAGCATCTCCCAAAGAGAACATTGATGTAGCTTCTGGAAGGCGTGTTGAAGCGGCTTCTGGAGAGAGCGTTGAAGAGGCTTCTGGAGCGAACATCGAACCGGGTCCTAGAGAGAGTGTTGAAGCAGCTTCTGAAGCGAACGTCGAGGCGGACCCTGGAGAGAGAACGTTGAAGCGGCTTCCTCTAAAGAGAGCATTGAAGAGGCTTCTCCTGGCGAGCGTTGAAGCGGCTTCTTCTTCAGTTCAATTTTCCCTTGCGAATTACATGCTCCTTGATTGACCATCTCTCTTGTGCTGAAGAAGTCCTTGACTGACGGCGAAGGATTTTCATGCTGAGCCTCAGTCCCCAAGCATGATTTATATAGTCTATCTTGTATGGTCGGTGAGTTTACCATAAAGATATCGCCATCTCTCCTCCTAGCATCAAAGCCAAAGAGAGATGTCACGACGTCGCATTGGTGATACGTCGAGGGGACGATTCGAAGTCATGAAGCCATGGTCTCCCCAATTGCTTATGGGTGAAAACTATTTCTGCTGGTTTCGGTAATTTTGGGTGTGTGTGGATGAGAAATGAATCTAAACCCTAAACAAATGCACTGCACGGCAGTGCTTTTGATTCGAGAGATCAATCTATACAATTCTGGCCTAAACCAAGAAATGGTCGTTCCAGACTTGCTTCGGTCACAAAGTGAAGGAAATGGGGTTGATCTTAGGGAGCGAAGCGAAGAAGGTGTTGAGATTGTGAAGGTGTTGGTTGTTTATGACTTGTATCAGAAAGAGGAACTAGCTTGCAATGATGTAAGCTATCAGTTCTGGTGTTTTCTGGATACGAATGACAACACTTGGTTTTCTGTGCTTGTCTGTGTTGTTTGGAAATAGGTGAAGGACCTATTTATACAAGTCATTGAGCGCAAAACCCTCATCTCGTAGGAAGTGGAGGAGGTGAAGTGATGGAGTAGTGGGGTCGTGTAGGAGTGGTGATTGTCACATGATCACACCTTTGGCCACTTCCCTCATCACTGCTAACCGTCCACATTTTCCTGACACGTTCTCGTAATGGCGCTTTGCACGCTGCACGTTGTAAACCGCCAGACCAATACCCCAGTAAGTATCCCCCAGTTTGTGACATGTTTGATGTCTCGAATGAGTGGATCATGGGACCCACTGTAGGAAGTAGCTTGTGATGCTAAAATAACTAAGGATTTGATATTTATGAAATATCGTGTATGCTCAATGCATGTAATGCATCGCAGACAATCAGCATGTATGAAGCATCGATGTTTTAAAGCTTGACCGAATAAGTTGCGGACCAAGCGTCTTAAAATAGCATCACGTCCAACCATCTTCGAGTGATCGTTTGGAGGCTGCATGAGCGAGCTATCTCCTGGCCGATCACTCCCTGTGGAAGAGTGGCGGATGGTGATCATCGGGATGCCTCACTGGTCGTCTAGATTTTAACCTAGGCTGTCCGACCAAGCTAGCGAAGTTAGACGGGCGAGATGGTTTAAGACCCTTATATGTGACCGATGGATTTTTAGGGTTTTAGGAGGTGTGCGAGCATCACTCATATGCTTGACCGAATCCGAGCTTGGGCGCAAGTTTTGGTGGGGTCGACCAGGCATGCGTGTAAACGGCCTGCCGGTGTATATGCCCATACCTCTTTGTATCATGAAGGTGCGATCTAGGCCACTCAATTTTATCAGCAAAGGTGAGTGGTCGTGATCGATTTGCGTCAGAAATCCATTGCCGCAAAGGATTTTGAAGCTGGTCGGCACGCAACTTTTGGGCGTGCGTTTCGAGGTCATCGAGTCCTAGTCTGCCTAGGCCGATCAGCTCCACGCAAAGGTGGGCCCACAGTGATCATGTTGACATGCTTGGGACCTTTTAATTCTATATCTACACCCTCCATCCAAGCTTGCGAAGATGGATGGTCGTGATCGAACTGCGATAGTTATGCAGCGCCGCAAACCCTAATTAGGGTTTTGAAAACAACACGTACACACGATTTTGGCCAAACGGTTTGGCAAGTTATGCTCCTCTTTTGGAGGAACCGATCGTGTGGGGACCACGTTGGGCCGACAATGAATGTGTGTGCACTTCTCTAATGGTCTTCGGCACAATCTATGCCATCCAAACATGCTGGCGAAGTTGGATGGTTGTGATTGTTTTAAGACACTAGTGGAACTTTTGTGACCCTCGCGAAGCATCACACCAGCCATGTTTCGGGCATGCGATCGTGGCTGCGTGAGCACGCCGTGAGCAAACCGATCAGGTAGGGATAGAGTGGGCCCGCTAATGTGCGTGCTAGCGCCTCCTCCATCTTTCATGGTGCGATCTAAACCGTCCAATCAGGCTAGTGAAATTGGACGATCACGATCATTTTGAGGCTGTCTTAAGCAGTCTTGCTCATTCGAGCTTCCAAAGCAGCGCGGTCACCCTATTTTGGGGCTGGCGTTTTGTCATGCTAGGAAGTAAAGTGTAACGTTCGACCGGCTAGGGAATAAATAGGCCCGCCAGTGGTCATCACGGTGATAGCCTGCTCTTGCTAGGGTTCGTCTAGGCTGGTTAAATCATGCGGTCAACCTGCGTGGCCGTGATTGTTTCTGAGACTGATATGGATAGTCTAGATTTCCCTTAGGAAATTAAATATGCTCAATCGGGCTAATATAACACACCGAGAGATGTAGCATGTACGGGTATTTCGTGCATGCCTCACCATTGACACTTGGAGATTCGTGTTACTCTGCTAAGGGCAACGATCAGTCGTCATGCCGCACCAATAATGAGAGTTCTGCGGGAACAACACAGGAAATACTAGGCAAATCATGCATTATAAATAATGCTAAAAATTCACAGAATATTTGGGATTGTTGCTACATGCTCCATTCTAGGTGAATTTTGTGTATTTAATTCACAGAATATTTGGGATTGTTGCCACATGCTCCATTCTAGGTGAATTAATAAAGCGAAGAAGTATTCATCACTTATCAAACATCTTTATCCTCTGCAGGATGTCAGCGCATTAAATTTGGCTTTACAATTTTATCCATTGAACCAAAATCCACCATCAACATTAAGTCCCCTGCCTAGCACATAATGGTTGCACTATTGTGGGGTACGCATTAGATGGTGACATATACAACGTAAGAAGACAGGATAAAGGAAGCTTACCCGGAGGAGTTTTGACCGACATCGTTGGCAATCATCCATGTACTCCCGTACATGACCACGAGCTTTCGTGGGACCGGTTTCCTCCCTTGGGTATTCGATCTAAGAAAGGAATCCTTCTTCTACCAGGATTCTTCAAGTATTCATGTATAAAAGGGGACCGACCCCTTTTTCTTTTCTCATATATTAAAAAAAAAAAATTGTTTCGGTCAGCTCCCGTCTGCAGCTCTCAGCGCCGCCGATCACGCCGCCACGACGCCGCCGAAAATTTCCGTCGCCGTCCGTCCGTCAGCAAGGTAAGCGCTCCATCGTTTCTTTTTTTTTTTTTTCCCGATACAAACCCTAATTCTTAGGTAAACCTCTTTATTTTGAGAAAACCATCCCATTGTAGATAAAACTTCTTTGCAAGACATATCATGACTGATTCCACCAATGAAATTGATAACAAACCGCCGATATTGCTAGGATTGTTTAGTAAAACAAGCCATGAATCCTACGAATATACTGTTTTTTGCTCCTTTTTTTTTGTTGCATGCAAAGCCTAGCCTTAGGTTATAATTGATAAAACCCCTGGCTTAAACTCCGTATACATGATCCCGTGACTCGTCCGCTCCTTCGCTCATAGCAAACCGTGCTGCGAAGATGTGGGCCCCACCGTGCATTCCTGCTGTGCTTGCTTCGGCCGAACATCGGCCCTTTGCCTGCTTCGGCTGAAAATCGGCCTTGCCGTGTGTGTCTGCTTCGATCGAATGTCGGCGTCGGACATGTGCCTGCTTTGCTCGAACATGGGGATGTTGTGCCTGCTTCGACCAAACGTTGGCGCTGATGTGCCTGCTTCGGTCGATCTTGCTATGCCTGCTTCGTTCGATCATGAAGCTGTGCTTGGTCAATAGGCTGCTATGCCTGCTTCGTTCGTGGGGCTACTGCGGCTGCTTCGATCAAACGAGGGGCCGTGCATGGTGTTCCATGGTCGGGGAAGCATGCTTCACTAGTCGTGGTCACGTGCTCTACGAAAGAGAGACCTTTTCTTTTCCACATATATGCACCCATATTGCGTGATTTCTCCATACGAAGTACTGACTCTTTTCCCACGTCGATTCATTGTAGTTGTTTGAAAAATGAATCAAGATGATGCTGCTAAGATGTCACCTGGAGATAATGTTGCTGCCAAATCGGGAGGTGTTGATAACTCCAAATACATGCCGAATATAGATGATGAGTTGTTCACTGTGCCTTTTCCAAACATTAGGAAATACCCTGGACATAAAATAATCCTGCTTACAGGCTCGGAAAATGAAGAGGCTGCTCCATCATCTTCTCTAGCGTACGTGATGAGATTCTATCTTCAGAAGAAAGAATACCCGCCTTCTCCCATCGACTTTAAGATTTGTCAGACTCCACTGAGCTCTTATAAAGGATGGATGAGGCGTATGTTGAGCAATGAGCGTATCAAAGATAACTTGACCAGAGCGCAGATCCTTGATGCAGTTATGACATCTGCAACTCTTCATATTAAGAAAGATGACCCAGGCTTAATCACTTTCATTTCTCGATGGTGTCCCTCTACACACACAGTTATATGTAGGTGGGGAGAAATGACTATTACCTTGGAGAGTGTGGTTGTGTTGATAAATCTCCCCATTGCTGGAAATCTTCAATGCGAGCTATCTGCCGAAGAAAACGTTGTCTACGATGCCATACTTCAGAAGGTGGGTGAGTACGAGCAACATAAGAAGAATGCGAAATGCTTCTATACTTGGTGGGTATCCGAGTGGTCCCCTGCAAAACCAAGGCCTGGTCAAGTATTGGATGACGAACTCAATGTAGTTGTGTTCCTGTCTTTATGGCTGTCCAGAGACATCTTCGATGACGATTCTGGAAAGAAGACCATAAGAAGCGATCTTATTATATTTGCTATAAAGTTCGCAAAAGGTGTGGTTCTCCCTTTGGGCTCTTTATTCCTCGGATCGTTGTATTGTCACTTGGATGCTTTAGCAGTAGAAATGTATGCTTCCAGCGGTTACAAGAAAGTGGAATCGTATATACATGTCGCTTTTCTTCAGGCATGATTATGGGAATATTTCAAAGGTTATGCCCCTGTCCCTGCAACTTCGCTTCCCAGTTTGTATGGTGGTTCGAGAATACTTCGTTGGCAGAATAGACGTCCAAAACTTGGGTCGAGGCTTGTTGATTTTCTTTGCGCGCCATAGATTTCCGTCCGTGGGGACCGGTCCATCCTTCCGTGGTTCAAGCGGAAACTTCTACTACCGTTTCTGGAGTCGCATTACCTTCTGAGGGAAAAGCCATGAGTCCTGGAGAAGACATTTTCCTGCGAAGTTGTATACCAGGTGTTGATGGTGGATTTTCATTTAAGGTTAAAATTTTAAAAACCAGAAAATCATGCGCTGACATCTTGTAAAAGATAAAGCTATTAATAAGTGTTGGATACTCCTTCACTTTACTAATTCACCTAGAATGGAGCATGTGGCAACAATCCCATTCTGTGAATTAAATACATGAAATTCATCCAGGTTGGAGCATGTAGCAACAATCCCATATACCCTGTGAATTTATAGCATTATTAATTAATGCGTGAGCACCTTGTATTTCCCGTACTCATTATCGGTGCGGCATGACGACCGAGTGTTGCTCTCAAAGAGCAACACGAACCTCCAAGCATTATAATGAAAGCATGTACGAAATACCCGTACAGGTTGCAACTCTCGGTGTGTTATACTAGCCCGATTGAGAACTCTCGGTGTGTTATACTAGCCCGATTGAGCATCCGGACTGTCCGTATCAATCTGGATATGATCTCGTTCATCCAACCTCACCAGCGTGATTGGATGGCCCAGATCAATTTCATAACCCCCAAGCAGGTATAGAATATTCACTGCCGAACCAACGCGGACCCCGCATGGTCGGCCTCCCCAAAATATTGGCATAGCTTGCCAAAACGTCCAAACCAGAGCATATGGACGGAAAACCCTAAATTAGGGTTTGCGGCATATTACATATGTCGCAAAACAGTCTCAACCATCCATCTTCGCGGGTATAGATGGATGGCGTAGATGTAGATTCAAAGGGCCCAAAGCATGTCAACACAATCACCGTGGGCCCGCCTACATACCTGACCAATTGGTCAGGACCAAACATGGTTGGTCATCCCAATTCGTGCGCCCGAACAGAGCATGACGCACGGCCGTGAAACCCAAAATTAGGGTTTTGAGCATCACGAGCGTCCATCTTCTCCTACACGAATGGAGGGTCCCAGTTAGATTAAGGTGTCCCGGTCATACCAAAGATGACCACCGTGGGCCCGTCTATCCCCTCACCTGATCGGCCAAGGCATATCATGCCCGGCTATCCCAAAAACGCGCGTCCAAACTTGCGTGGTCACACTTCCCAAATTGCAAACTGACTCGACCACTCAACTTCACCGGACGATTTGAGTGGCTTAGATCACGTTTTCATGGGACAGACAGTTATACGCATGAATACCAGCCTACCACCTACACGCCGGACGGATTGGGCAAGACCGACCAAGCTTGGTCGCCTTGAAGCGCGCGCCCGAAGTTGGCATGATGTGCGGCTTTTGCGGCACCAGATTTCTGTTGAAAAATCGATCTCAACCACCCCTCTTTGCCGGTCAAATCGAGTGGCCTAGATCGCGCCTTTATGGGACAGAGAGGTACGGACGTGTACACCAGCATGCTATCTACACTCATGCCCGGTCGGTCCTTTCCAAAACCCTTCCCATGCTTGGTTTCGACCAAGCTGAAGAGTGATGCCTGCGCACCTCTTCAAAACCCTGATTCCATCAACGGTCGCAGATGAGTGTCTCAAAGATCATCTCGTCCGTCCAACTTCACCGCTTGGTTATACAACCATGGTCGGGAGTTAATTGGTCAGTGAGGCGTCATGGTAATCACCACCCATCACTCTACCACACCATGATGCAGTACCTGCATGGAATACACATGATACTTCACAAGTATCGACTCCCTAAATAACTTAGTTATTTAATCTAGCATTACGTGCAACTTTTTGTGGGTCCCACGATCCACACACTCGAGACATTAATCATGTCACAAACTGGGGGATACATACTGGGGTATTGGTCTGGCGGTTTACAGCGTGCAGCGTGCAACGCGCCATCACAAGAACGTGTTAGGAAGTCATGGACGGTTAGAGATGACATGAGAATTGGGCAAGACTGGTCGTGTAACACCAACACACAACTCCACTACTCCATCACTCCACTTCCTCCACTTCCCACGAGAGATGTGAATAAGGCTCAAATGACTTGTATAAATAGGTTCTCCTCCCTATTTTCCAAACAGGGAGAGGAAACAAGACAAGTCCGTGATTTAGACAGAAACCAAGTGTTAATACAAAACGTATTCAAACACCCCGAGCACCGCTTGCATCAATCGTAAGCTTTGCTCACCTTTACGTTACAAGTCAAAGCAAGCCAACACCTTCACAATCTCAACACCTTCTTCGCTTCCCTCCCTAAGATCAACCCCATCTCCTTCACTTTGTGACCGAAACGAGTCTGGAACGGCCATTTCTTGGTTTATGCCGGACTTGCACAGATTTATTTTCGAATCTACAAGCACTCACCGCGCAGTGCATTTGTTTATGGTTTAGATTCATTCCTCATCCACACACCCCAAATTACCAAATCCGACAGGAATAGTTTTCACCCATAAACAATTGGCGACCACAGTGGGAGGTTGATCTCTCGGTTGCAAAAAGTAAAATTCTCAATTTTTCGGTTTTCATCTCGTGATGTATCCTCACCAGGAAACCACGGGTGGTTCAGATACCATAGGAAGTATAGCTAGAATGTTGGAGGATGTCTTGGCAAATCAAGCCGGTATCGCTAGAAGACAGAGCGAAACATTTCGCCTTTTGAATGATATAACAGTACAATTACAAGAAGGGTCGGCAGGCATCTACTCAGGCAGTGCAAGAAACGATGAATCCTTAGCCAGGAGTCACACCTTTACCAGTGGAGAAGCAAAAAGAGCGCGTAATCGCAGGAGACTCAGGAAAGATGAACAACATGGTCCAGCCAGCAATGAAGACTCGAGGCAACTCCACAGAGGAAGGGACTTGTCCGGAATACTACAATGTCTGCCAGATAAAGAAAATGAGCCTGCAGCCTACGGGGCCCTGCCAGAAGATTTATATCTCAAAACTCTTGTTGAAGCCCGGAAGACTGTCCAATCCGCATCGACCTTCCAACCAAACGAAGAAATGATTGAGGAAGGAGAGATCAATCAGGAAATACGTGGATACAAAGGATGGGAGCGTTCAATTCAATCACTCAGAAGTGATATTACGACACCTTCCACATCCCTTTACCCAGGCAAAAGATCCGCAGATATGATGACACTCACAAATCTTCCAACTTCATCTCCGAAACGTGCTCCACATCAAAGCCACGAAGAGACATCACTACGCCCACTAACACAGGAAAAGCTAGACTCAAGGTACCTACACTTTCCCTTCCCAATAAAGAAGATTTTGGAGTTGCTGGAGGCGTGGGTGCGAAACGGAGAGGTGGAGCTACCTCCGGTATGGCGTCCACCCACTGATCAAGAAGTAATGGACCCGAGGTACTGTTATTTCCACTGGTTCCTTCACCACCCTACCAGTGAGTGCAATGCTTTGAAGCGCATTTTTCAGGAGAAACTTGGTTCAGAGGGATAACTCTCATTCTCTAAAAAATCAATGCGGACGACTTCCTTGGAGAGGCTACTTCGGTTTGATACAAGTGAGACTTCAAAAGCAAGTAAGTTTTATTCAGCAATTTTACAAGAAAGATAGTTTTAGAATTCACCGGGGACTTAGCATCCCGCACATGGAGAAAGAGGCTCAGTGATCAAACGCATGTTTGCTTTCCTTCATACCTCCCTTTTACACGACATTTGCAATTTCATATGACATGTGCAATCATTCATGACCAAGATGCAAATTCCATTTAAAATAACCTCTTTTAGAAAAGTTATTCACAAAACTATCTCAAAATAAACCAATTCAATTACCTATTAATTCAAAACCGGAAGTCAAACTATGAAAGGAAATCCTCACTATCACTCAAAAAGAAAAACATCTAAAAGAAGAGACAAGTATATGGCACGAATCCTTCAAGGAAAGTCCTTCAGCAGCAACTCGTCCTTCTGGGCAAGAGCGACTTTCATCCTTTGAAGTACATCCTACTTCAGCTTCAACTCCTCAGACAACTTTTCGACCTCTTCTTTCTGGCGAGTAACACATTCTGCAGAAGGGGGCTCATCTTGTAATTTCTGGAGCTCCTGAATCTCGGAGAACCCTTTGAGGAACCAAGGAGCATTGAAGTCGTACTGCACAAACACATCTCGATGGCACTTCCGCCTTCAATCATCTCCTCAGAAACTGTTCGACCAGTTGTGACGCTCATCCCATGGATAGAAAATAAAGCCTCCTGAACGCGGTTGACCAATGCAAGACGACTTTTGAGCTTCGTAGTGGTAGCAATGTGGACGTGTTTCTCCCATATCGCCATGTACAACTCTTTGAACCGAGCCGGCACACTGAATCCTCCAACCAACACATGACCTGGATAAGGAACAATGAAAGGAGGATCGAACAAAGCTCCAGGTTGCGCTACCAATACTTCACCAGTCACAGGAGCCTTGTCAGTTGCAGGAGGTCTTTCAGGAGAAGTCGCCACGATAGCTTTATTAATTGGAACATGCTCAAAACATTCTTCAAGGGGAGCCACCTCAACAATAGCGGATGTTGCCTCTCTTACATTCGTCCCGATATCTACTTCGCTCTGGGTGCTAATTTCCATCACGGCCCCATCAACAAGATCACTTAGGGAGGCGCCTTGTCCAACCGAGCTTGCATCATCTCTGTCATGGTCGGGAAAAGGAGCGGTTTCTCCGGACTTCTCAGCATGAAGATCAGTACTGCGGACTTCTCGGATGAAGATCGGTACGCGGACTTCTCAACATGAAGGCCAACATTACCAGCCTTCTCATTCTGAATGCGCGCCAACCTTGTGAAGATATTCTCTTTCGGAATTCCCTGATTTCAAGCAAGGATCACTCTTAGAAGAATTTACTCTGGAGAAATGAAGGAATCAACGGAAATAGATTTAAATACCTGCATATTGGAGGAATTGAGGATCACCGAACCACATGCCTGCCTCTTAGATCTCTCTCCTGCCTGGGGACTGCAATCCTCAGCTCTGGTCCATTTGGCTGGAAGTGGCCTCAACCGGAAATGCTCCTTCAGGACGTCAGAAGATGGCTCACCACGGGAATCTGTCACAACATCCTCCGAGAATTCTTGGAAAGCCAACAGTTGCTTCCTCCAAAATTCCTTATACTTGTCGGTTACCACTGAGTTTCTCCCAATAGGTCAGAAGGGAAGACTCTGCGATGCAAAGAATATGTCAGCATCAAAGATAACCGTAGAAGTTCTTTCAAGCCTCCGAATGACGAATAAAGGGAACACCTGGTCAAATCCCATTTGACGAGCAGCCCTGTCGATGTTGTGCGGAGTCACGGTAAGAGCTTCGTTGAATAGAGACGGGATATATCCCGAGAATGCAAATGTCTTGAGATAAATAAGTTCTCCAAATTTCATAGTCTCGGCATCGGTATGCAACGCAGCATCAGGACCGTCAGAAGCGATAGCAAAAGTCTTTGGCTGAACAATGGAAGGGTGGATCGGCCCCCATGGGCGGAAATTTACAGAAGACACATTATCAAAGATATCCACGAATTTCACACCGGTTCTGGGATGCCTCCTCTGCCAACGAAGTATTCTCGAGCCACCATACAAATTGCCGAGCGAAGTTGCAGGAGCAGGAGCATAACTTTTGAAATGTTCCCACAAGAATGCCTGAAGAAAAGCGAAGTGGACATACGACTCCACCTTCTTGTACCCGTTGGTAGCTTTATAGCAATCTTAACCAGAACACCCCTTATGGTTTTCTTTCCAAAACCGTCGCCATATATATCTCTGGATAACCACAAAGACAGGAATGCAATCACACTGAGCTCGTTTTCCAACTCCTGATTCGGCTCTGGGTTTACAGGAGACCATTCCGATACCCACCAGTGTAAAAGCATCTTGTATCTTTTTCTCCTCCTTGTCCGGATCGTTGAATTCTCCGCCACCTTTCGGAGTATAGTGTCATGATCACGTTGTTCCGTGTCGAAAGCTCATAATAAAGATTCCCAAAGAAACAGCGGGTTCATCAATGTAGCTACGCTTTCCGGAGTAATAGTCATCTCTCCCCATCTAGATATAGTCTGTATGAGTAGAAGGCGCCACCGAGAAATGAAAGTAATCAAGCCTGCAACATCTTTCTTAATTTCAAGAGTAGCAGATGCCATGACTGCATCAAGGATTTGCGCTTTGGTCAAATTGGCTTTAATGTTCTTATTATTCAACATGCGCCTCATCCATCCTTCATAAGAGGCCAGGGGAGTATGACAAGTCTTGAAGTCGATAGGAGATGGCGGATATTCATTTCTTTGAAGACGCAGAACCTCATCACAAGTGCCGAAGAAGAAGATGGATTAGCTTCTATATTTTCTCGAATCGAAAGCGGGACTATCCTGTGAGAGGGATGTTTCCTAATGTTTGGAAAAGACAAGGTGAACAACACATCAGCAATGTTCGGCATATCTTTGAAGCTGTCAACACTTCCCGACTTGGCACCAGCATTATCTCCAGAAGACATATCGACAGGAGTTCTTTTCTTCATTCTACAATAAATACAGGAGTCAGTACTTGTATAAAAAAAAAAAAAAAACAACAACACGAGTGCGAACTGCATTCACGTTGGAATGCACAAGACTGGGATTGGGTCCAAGCACCGGCTCAAGTTTCAAGTCCGGTATTGGTTTCAAGTACCGATATTGATTTCAAGTCCGGTATTGGTTTCAAGTCTGGTATTACTCAAATTTCAAGCCGGTATTGGTCAAGGCCGATCAAGGTCACAAGTCTGGTATTGGGCCACGTCAGCAAGCAAGGCCGGTCGAGGTCACGAAGCCGGTGTTGGTCGAGGTCACAAGGCTGGTATAAGGTCGATGTTCGATCAGGTGTACACGGTGGGACCCACGTTCAATCAAGCATGTATGGCGGGCTGCATTCATTCGCACGTATCATAGCACGATTTTTCTTTATTCATGGGAATCGTGTCTACGAGATTCAAGCCAAGGGTTTTTCAAGATATAACCTAAAAGCTAGGTTTTGCATGCAACGGTGGAAAAAAGAAGCAAAAAACAATATGTTCATGGATTCACGGCTTGTTTTACTAAGCAATCCTAGGGCGGTTTTGCTATCAATTTCGGTGGAGAAACTAATCATGATATATCTTGCAAAAGAGTTTACCTAAAAAAAAAAACGTGAGAGCAAGGAAGAACGGACGAAGTACCTACTGCAGCGACGAAATGCGGCGGCAACAAAGTCCGACGGCGGCGCAAATCCGGCGTCGTCAACGGCAGCGGCGTCGGTAGGGGCGGCAGCAAGGTCGTGGACGGGAGCTGGCCAAGAAAAAATATATATATATATATATATATGTGAGAAAATAAAAGGGGTCGGTCCCTTTTATAAACAAATAATTGGAAGAATCCCAATAGAAAAAGGATTCCTCTTTTGATTCAAATACCCAAAGAAGGAAACTGGTCCCACCAAAGGATTCCATACAAGCGCAACGACATGGATAACTAGCAGTCGGTCAATACTCTCCCGGGTAAACTTCCTTTATCCTGTCTTTCTCACATATGTATGTCACCATCTCATGCCTACCCCACAATAGTGTAACCATTATGTGCTAGGCAGAGGACTTAATGTTGATGGTGGATTTTCATTTAAGGTTAAAATTGTAAAAACCAGAAAATCATGCGCTGACATCTTGTAAAAGATAAAGCCATTAATAAGTGTTGGATACTCCTTCACTTTACTAATTTACCTAGAATTGAGCATGTGGCAACAATCCCATATACCCTGTGAATTTATAGCATTATTAATTAATGCGTGAGCAGCCTTGTATTTCCTGTACTCATTATCAGTACGGCATGACGACTAAGTGTTGCTCTCAGCAGAGCAACACGAACCTCCAAGCATTATAATAAAAGCATGTACGAAATACCCGTACAGGTTTCAACTCTCGGTGTGTTATACTAGCCCGATTGAGAACTCTCGGTGTATTATACTAGCCCGATTGAGCATCCGGACTGTCCGTATCAGTCTGGATATGATCTCGTTCATCCGACCTCACCAGCGTGATTGGATGGCCTAGATCAATTTCATAACCCCCAAGCAGGTATGAAATATTCACTGCCGAACCAACGCGGACCCCGTATGGTCGGCCTCCCCAAAATATTGGCATAGCTTGCCAAAACGTCCAAACCAGAGCGTATGGACGGAAAACCCTAAATTAGGGTTTGCGGCATATTACATGTGTCGCAAAACAGTCTCAACCATCCATCTTCGCAGGTATAGATGGAGGGCGTAGATGTAGATTCAAAGGGCCCAGAGCATGTCAACACAATCACCGTGGGCCCGCTACATACCTGACCAATTGGTCAGGACCAACCATGGTTGGTCATCCCAATTCGTGCGCCCGAACAGAGCATGACGCACGGCCGTGAAACCCAAAATTAGGGTTTTGAGCATCACGAGCGTCCATCTTCTCTGGCACGAATGGAGGGTCCCAGATTAGATTAAGCAGGTCCGGTCATACCAGCATGACCACCGTGGGCCCGTCTATCCCCTCACCTGATCGGCCAAGGCATATCATGCCTGGCTATCCCAAAACGCGCGTCCAAACTTGCGTGGTCACACTTCCCAAATTGCAAACTGATCTCGACCACTCAACTTCACCGGACGATTTGAGTGGCTTAGATCACGTTTTCATGGGACAGTCAGGTATAAGCGTGAATACCAGCCTACCACCTACACGCCGGACGGATTGGGCAAGACCGACCAAGCTTGGTCGCCTTGAAGCGCGCGCCCGAAGTTGGCACGATGTGCGGCTTTTGCGGCACCAGTTTATTTGCATTTGGATTACAAAATCGATCTCAACCACCCCTCTTTGCCGGTCAAATCGAGTGGCCTAAAATGGGACGAGGTCGTCAACACCCATCTTTGCATGCCCTAAAATTCCAAAACCCTTCCCATGCTTGGTTTCCCAAGTCAAGAGTGATGCGCCTTTTCCATCATGGGCTTTTGTTGATATTTGTGTAGTTAACTCAACTCTTGAGATGAGTGTCTCAAAGATCATCTCGAGGTAGTTAATTGGACGAGGCGTCATGGTAATCACCACCCATCACTCTACCACACCATGATGCAACAAGTAAGCACTAATACACATGATACTTCACAAGTATCGACTCCCTAAATAACTTAGTTATTTAATCGTTCTCTAATTAACATTACGTGCAAGTTTCTTGTAAATTATGTATCTTATGTGTGCTTTTGAGTTTATTAGGTGCGAGTCATTTGGAGCAAAAAGACCAATCAATCATTTATACTTTTCATTGTGGTCATTTGGGTAGGACAGAAGAGAGAGCGAAGGCAATGGCTCATTCCGGTTCGTATGAAGAAGTTCATTGAAGCATAGCCGAGCCTGAGTTAAGGGGCGACTTTATTTGGAGGAGTACTAAATCCAAGCCGCTGAGGTTAAGGGGTTGTCAATGGGTGGCCCCTATCCGCTGTCATGGGTGTGCTATTAGCACCCAAGTCCAACCTACCCTAAAATTGAGAGACTCATTCATCTCAATCATTTTCCCCAAAAATGATGAAAGAAAAGCGTCTTTGCTCTGCCGTCCGAGCCCGTAGATCGTTGCGTCCAGTTCTAGCCATGAATCAAGGGTGTTACAGTGAGTTAGGGCAAGCTTGTACTGGTGAGAAATATCTACAGAGTCTGTGTTCGAAGTTTGAGGTCTTGGCTGAGAGAAAACAGGGAAAATAAACAAAGTTCTCTGCCATTGAAGTATGGCTCATTGGCCGTGCTTGAGAGGAAATTTCGAACAATGAATGCAAAAGGTGTGTATGCTTACAGGGAAGGAGATTGCAAGGTCTTAGATCAAGAGAAGGTTTATCTCTGAATCAACAACAAACTGCACACAAGGTGCTTGTGTAAATGCCTAAACGAGTAGCTTTTCACAAGTTCAAGTTCAGTATACCGAGTCTCTATCTACTTATCAAAGAGCCAGGGAAGAATGGGAGTTCTTGCTTCCATGAAATAGGAAGTTGTTGCAGTTTTGGTACTTTTGTGGTTGTGCTCAGTGGATTCAAAGGAGTTGGTTACTGTGGTATTATGAGCTAAATGGGTATGGAATCGTGGTGGAACTATGGAAGAGTTGGTGCCGTAGTTTGTTGGCGCGTGATGGTGATGAGCGGAGATGGAGGACGTGGTGCAGACTAGTCGACTATAACTGAGATGGTGGTTTTGCAGAGAAAGGATGGGTTTGCTTCACAGTCGGATTCCAGGGGAAGATAATTGGCCTAACAATACGGAAGTAAGTAATTCTACCTTTTCTTTGTCGAATGAGCTTTACAAACAAATGGAATTATATTCAGAATTTGGATGGAACACTCCAGAGCTTCAAAAAGGTGTTTCCACTTTAAGACAAGGCATTGAAGAATACAAGGAGGAAATGAATAATTATGTTGAAAAGGCGAACCTTCGGGGACTTTTGTTGATATTTGTGTAGTTAACTCAACTCTTGATCCAAGGATGAAGAGGATTCATACAAGAGATTGTGCAAGGTTTATCTAACCCTTTGCCTATTATTTCTTCTCCTTTACCTCTTATTGGTTTGAATGTATGTGCTTCGAGAATATTGTTGACTGACTTTGTTTCTCGTTTTCCGCCATTAGAAAAACTTGATTCTCATACTATGCAGGTTATGGAACCCGAAACCGTGGAAGTACCCGACTTCTATATTCTTTATACACTTCCAAGTGTGGACAAGAATAAGTGTGGGGGAAGCTTTATCGGTTCATAGCTTCACTTTTGCTTTATGTTACTAATATTTGTGTGAAGCTAGTGTTTGCAAAACAGGTTCTATGGACGGATCCCCAACTTTTCAGATTATTGGTGTATGGGGAATGAATCTTGCAAGGATATAGTCTCATAAAACAAGCGCTTAGTGGGAGGCAACCCACCGGTTTTGTATCTCTTATCCTTTTGCATTTTATTTTGTTTCGTTTATTTATTTTTACTGTTTTCATATCATATTTGCATCCCTATGTTTAATTTCATTGAGTCTCTATCTTAGAAGAGAATTAGGACAATACCTTTCCGTCAGAAAAATTCAGACTGCGCGTAGTTCAGTTCAGAGACCATAACTGTCAGACGTTTATCGAAACACTGTGCCCTTTTGACACTGTGTAGAAAACACGTAGATGAACAACTTTTGTGAAATGGAGTTTTCCAAATTCCTTACCAATTTGTACAGTGTTCTTATCTGCTGTTACGTCAGAATTCAGAACTTTCGGTTTTACACATTGAGGACAATGTGAAGTTTAAGTGTGGGGGAGCATTTATATGTTTGTATAGTTTGTTTTTGACACCATTAGTGGATGGAACCATTTTGAATGCAGGAGTGAGGAACTAATTAACTAAAAGGGAAGAAGATAGCTCATGAATCACAAATTAACATGATAGTTGTTACCATATCTCGGAATATCACCATATCACATTCTATTTTTATTTTTTCATATTTATCTATTGTTCTCTAAGTGCTTTGTGGGTCACTAAAAATCGACGTGTTATACTGCTAGGATGAAATAGAGTGGTTGAGTTACAAAAAAAAAAAAAAAAAAAAAAGAAAAAAAAAAAAAAAAAAAAGAGACCGACCAATTAGACCAAAACGGAATAAAAAAGACACTTGGGAATAGCAATGTGTGAAATGTAGTCCCTGTCTCCGTCGCCTAAACAAGCGTGGAATGCAGGATCCAAGGCAACTATCATGTACTTGCTGACAAGAAGCATGCGCTTGGATCCAAAAGATCTAATCATGCCAGTCTAAAAAAAAAAAAGAGAAATTGGATCGGTTTGATCGAATCATATAAAAAAAAAAAAAAGAGAACAAAATTATTATTGTGTTGAATAAAGTCACTTCTGGTTCCCTTGTATATGCCAATTGATTTGATGTAGCATTCAGACTGCAGTAGCTCAATCCAATAGGATTAGGTTCATCTTAGCCAACATCGAACACTTGTGAATATTCGCCAACATCTACATCTTTATCCATCTTCTTAATCTTTCATTGTGATTGTGGTTGTTAGTTTCCGAGTATTGTGGCTTGTTCGACTATCTAATTAGAGTTTATTTACTAATAATTGAATTGAATTTGCAAGGTACCTCCTCCTGTAGTCATTTTGGATTCGTTCATTGATTTGTCACGAATAGACGGAGTTTGAAATATAGGTTTTGTAGGTATATCTCTAGTAAACCTTCACGAGACTATAACTCGTCCACTAGGGACACCTAGGGGTTTAAAGGCTTGTTATTTATGCTAAAATTAACCGTAGCCTCGACGACACGGAGTTGTTGTATTTTTATTGTTTTTGTTTGATTTGCTCGACACCGTATTTAATATCTAGTATTTATGCTTTCTTTGCGAGTTTCTTGTAAATTATGTATCTTATGTGTGCTTTTGAGTTTATTAGGTGCAATGGAGTCATTTGGAGCAAAATATAATTGGAACTCGTTCAAATACAAGATTTATACTTTTCATTGTGTAGAGGACGAGAAGACGAAGGCAATGGCGAAAGAACGGAGTCATTCCGAGTTCGTATGAAGAAGTTACGAGCAAAACAAGAACTTGAAGCATAGCCGAGCCTGAGTTAAGGGGCGACTTTATTTGGAGGAGTACTAAATCCAAGCCGCTGAGGTTAAGGGGTTGTCAATGGGTGGCCCCTATCCGCTGTCATGGGTGTGCTATTAGCACCCAAGTCCAACCTACCCTAAAATTGAGAGACTCATTCATCTCCAATCATTTTCCCCAAAAATGATGAAAGAAAAGGAATTTGTCTTTAGGCATATCTCGACCGAGTCGGCCAAGGCATTCGTTGCCGTCAGTTCTAGCCACGGATCAAGGGTGTTACACAGTGAGTTAGGGCAAGCTTGTACTGGTGAGAAATATCTACAGAGTCTGTGTTCGAAGTTTGAGGTCTTGGCTGAGAGAAAACAGGGAAAATAAACAAAGTTCTCTGCCATTGAAGTATGGCTCATTGGCCGTGCTTGAGAGGAAATTTCGAACAATGAATGAATGGGTCCTTACAGGAAGGAGATTGCAAGGTCTTAGATCAACTCCTGAATCAACAACAAACTGCACACAAGGTCTTGTGTAAATGCCTAAACAGTAGCTTTTCACAAGTTCAAAATTCAACTACTTATCAAGAGCCAAGAATGGGAGTTCTTGCTTCCATGAAATAGGAAGTTGTTGCAACTTTTGTGGTTGTGCTCAATTCAAAGGAGTTGGTTACTGTGGTATTATGAGCTGGGAAAGTACACGGGGTGGCGTGAACTTGTGGTGGAACTATGGAAGAGTTGAGCTGTAGTTTGTTGGCCAGTGATCAATGGAAGGTTGTTGCTCGAGTTGGGTTTGCTGTTTAACTCGAGTTTGGCAGTGTGACGAATATCATGGAGGATGTTGTGGGTGCAGACTAGTCCATAACTGAGATGGTGGTTTGCAGAGAAAGGATGGGTTTGCAAATTCGCTAACAATACGGAAGTAAGTAATTCTACCTTTTCTTTGTCGAATGAGCTTTTACAAACAAATGGAATACTATATTCAGAAATTTGGATGGAACAACACCACTTTAAGACAAGGCATTGAAGAATACAAGGAGGAAATGAATAATTATGTTGAAAAAGGCGAACCTTCCTTTGTTGATATTTGTGTAGTTAACTCAACTCTTGATCAAGCGAGGACCAATGTTATGATGACTATTTTTGTGGGTCCCACGATCCACACACTCGAGACATCAATCATGTCACAAACTAGGGATACATACAATTGGTCTAGTGGTTTACAACAAATTTTGTGCAACGCGCCATCACAAGAACGTGTTAGGAAGTCTTGGACGGTTAGAGATGACATGAGAATTGGGCAAGACTGGTCGTGTAACACAAACACACAACTCCACTACTCCATCACTCCACTTCCTCCACTTCCCACGAGAGATGTGAATAAGGCTCAAATGACTTGTATAAATAGGTTCTCCTCCCTTTTTCCAAACAGGTTTAGGAGAAACAAGACAAGTCCTTGAGACGAGACAAAACCAAGTGTTAATACAAAACGTATTCAAACACCCAGAGCCTTTCTTGCTTGCATCAATCGTAAGCTGCTCACCTTTTTCTGTTACAAGTCAAAGCAAGCCAACACCTTCACAATCTCAACACCTTCTTCGCTTCCCTCCCTAAGATCAACCCCATCTCCTTCACTTTGTGACCGAAACGAGTCTGGAACGGCCATTTCTTGGTTTATGCCGGACTTGCACAGATTTATTTTCGAATCTACAAGCACTCACCGCGCAGTGCATTTGTTTATGGTTTAGATTCATTCCGCATCCACACACCCCAAATTACCAAATCCGGCAGGAATAGTTTTCACCCATAAACACCAGGATACATCCCCTCTCTTTTTGATGGAGTCCTTACTGTCGTTCCCTACAACATTGACAGGGATGCACGCCAAATGGGATTTGACCAGGGTGTTCCATTCTTCCGTCCACTGGCGCCTCTGAAGAATCTCGTCCGCTCTTCTCAATGCTGATATTTTTACACCTAAGCAGAGTCTTCCCTTCTTGACTATCAAAAGAAGGCCAGTGGCAACTCCCAAGTACAAGGATTTTTGGAGGGAGAAACTGTTGGTTTTCCAATCGTTTTCTGAAGAAGTCGCGACAGTTTCCCGTGGTGAGCCGTCTCCCGACACTTTGAAGCAATTCAAACGATTGAAGCCGCTTCCAGGTAAACGAACCAGGGCTGATACTACTGACTGCAGTCCCCAGGCCAAGAAGCAAGCATGCGGTCCCGTGGCTTTCAATTCCTCAAATATGCAGGTATTTTAAATCCCTTTCCGTTGATCTTTTAATTTCGCTCCTCTGGAGTAATCTCTACTAAAGGTAATTCTTGTTTGAAATCAGGGCCATGGAGTCATCTCTACTAAAGGTAATTCTTGTTTAAAATTGTAAAACCAAATTTAATACGCTGACATCCTGCAAAGGATAAAGCCGTTTGATAAGTGATGAGTACCTCTTCGCTTTATTAATTCACCTAGAATAGAGCATGTGGCAACAATCCCAAATATTCTGTGAATTAAATACACAAAATTCACCTAATGGAGCATGTAGCAACAATCTCAAATATTCTGTGAATTTTTAGCATTATTTATAATGCATGATTTGCCTAGTATTTCCTGTGTTGTTCCCGTAGAACTCTCATTATTTGTGCGGCATGACGACTGAGCGTTGCTCTTAGCAGAGTAACACGAATCTCCAAGTGTCAATGGTGAGGCATGCACGAAATACCCGTACAGGATACATCTCTCGGTGTGTTATATTAGCCCGATTGAGCATATTTAATTTCATAAGGGAAATCTAGACTGTCCATATCAGTCTCAGAAACAATCATGGCCACGCAGGTTGACCGCATGATTTAACCAGCCTAGACGAACCCTAACAGGAGTAGGCTATCACCTTGATGATCACCAGCGGACCTATTTATGCCCTAGCCAGTCGAATATTACACTTTACTTCCCAGCATGCCAAAACGCCATCCATAAAGTAGGGTGGCCGCTCTGCTTTGGAAGAAGCTCGAGTGAGCAAGACTGCTTAAGACAGTCTCAAAACGATCGTGACCGTCCAACTTCACTAGCCTGATTGGACGGCTTAGATCGCACCATGAAAGATGGAGGAGGCGCCAACATGCACATTGGCGGGCCCACTCAATCCCTGCCCGATCGGTTTTCTCACGACAAAGCCATGGAGCAATAAACGTTTGCTCAAAACATGGCTGGCGTGATGCTTTAAAGGTCGCGGAAATCCCACTAGTGTCTTAAATCGATCACAACCATCCAACTTCGCCAGCATGTTTAGATGGCTTAGATCACGTCTAGGACCATTAGACAGGTACGGATATGTTCACCGTCGGCCCAACGTGGGCCCCACATGGTCGGTCTCCCCAAAGGAGGAGCATAGCCTGCCAAACCGCTCGGCTAAAGTTGCACGCGCGTGACCGGCCCAAAACCCTAATGAGGGTTTGCGGCATGGTATATGTGTCGCAGATTGATCACGACCATCCATCTTCGCCAGCTCGGATGGAGGGTGAAGATATAGACCAAGGAGGTCCATGGAGCATCAACGTGATCACTGCGAGCCCAAGTGTGTGTGTGACCGACCGGCCGAATTGGAGCAGGGCCATATGCCTCGAATTGCGTGCCCCAAAGGTGGCATGTCGTGGCCCCCTAAAGTCCTTTGCGGCATATGATTCATGTCGCAAATCGATCACGACCACTCATCTTTGACGGTCAAATTAAGTGGCCTAGATCGCATCTCTATGGGACAAAGGGGTATGGACATGTACGCCAGCAAGCCGTCTACACGCATGCCCGGTCGGTCTCACCAAAAACATCGTCCATGCTTGATTTCGGTCAAGCTGAAGAGTGATGCTTACGCACCTCTTTAAAACCCTGAAATTCCATCAAACGGTCGCAAATAAGGGTCATAAACCATCTCGTACGTCCAACTTTACTAGCTTAGTCGGACAGCCTAGGTTAAAAGCTAGACGACCAATGAAGCATCCCGATGATCACCGTCCGCCACTCTTCCACAGGGAGTGATCGACCAAAGCATGGCTCACCCACGCAGCCTCCAAACGATCACTCGAAGATGGTTGGACGTGATGCTATTTTAAGACGCTCGATCCGCGACTTATTCGGTCAAGCTTTAAAGCATCTATGCTTCACACATGTTTATTGTTTGCAATGCATAGCATGCATCAAACATGCACGATATTTCATGAATATCAATTCTTTAAGTAACTTAGCATTGTATGCTATTTCCTGCAGTGGGTCCCACGATCCACTCATTCGAGACATCAAGCATGTCACAAACTGGGGGATACTTACTGGGGTATTGGTCTGGCGGTTTACAACGTGCAGCGTGCAACGCGCCATTACAAGAACGTGTCAGGAGGCATGGAAGGTTAGAGATGATGGGAAAAGTGGGCAAAGACGTGGTCGTGTGATAATCACTTACACGACCCCACTACTCCATTACTCCACTTCCTCCACTTCCTACGAGACGAAGGTTGTGCTCAATGACTTGTATAAATAGGTTCTCCTATTTTCAAACAACACAGACAAGCACAGAAAAACCAAGTGTTGTCATCCGTATCTAGAAAACACCAGAACTGATAGCTTACATCATTGCAAGCCAGTTCCTCTTTCTGATACAAGTCATAAACATCCAACACCTTCACAATCTCAACACCTTCTTCGTTTCCCTCCCTAAGATCAACCCCATCTCCTTCACTTTGTGACCGAAGCAAGTCTGGAACGGCCATTTCTTGGTTTAGTCCAGAATTGTATAGATTGATCTCTCGAATCAAAAAGTACTCCCGTGCAGTGCATTTGTTTAGGGTTTCGATTAATTTCTCATCCACACACACCCAAAATTACCGAAACCAGCAGAAATAGTTTTCACCCATTAACAATTGGCGACCACAGTGGGAGATTAATCTCTCGGTTGTGAAGTCAATTTCTTCAATACCCAATCCCATTTGGCTGATTACAAAATGGTTGGTCTTAGGACTCCCCCAACAATTTCAAATCCCGGACGAAGTTCCTCCAATGAAGATACCCCTCTTCCCAACGGTGTATCTGATGGTGTAACCGGAAGAATCCCAACATTGATCGAGTTAGCACGAGTGCAGGAGATTCACACGAAGAACATGGACCTGATCAAAGAAACAATAAACGGAATACTCGATCTCCTCGTCAAGATGACATCAGATATGAGCGGTTCTCATGTCACGGAGATTTCTACATTGGGGACTGATCCTCGCAACGATCCACCTCAAGTCAATAGTTTCACTATGAACCAGAGGCCGGTGGATCAGGAAGCGACTTCTCTTGTGGAAAGCTTATGCGAACTTTTACCATGTAGCCCTGGACGTGCATTTAACTCCTTTACGTCCAGAAGCCTCAAAAACATCAGATATGTCTGTGAATAATGTTACATTTACATAGGAAGACATGATGGCGGAAGAAGGTCACAACCGGGCCCTACACGTTACTGCACGCATCAAGGATTCAGAATTCAAGAGGGCCCTCATCGACACGGGAGCGTCTTCGAATGTGATTACTCTCAAAACACTCAGGACGGCCAAGGTTCGCCCAAGCAAGATCGTGCGATAGCCTACCACGATGACAGACTTTGAAGGGAACCAAACCAACACGTACGGGTATGTCAATCTGAATTTGTCTGTAGGACCCGTCCAATCAAAGGTGAAATTCGAAGTCATAGAAAAGGAACCGGACTACCATATGATACTGGGGAGACCATGGCTTCATGAAAATAAGATTGTCCCCTCGACGTATCACCAATGCCTGAAGACTGTGCTGAATAAAGAAGTCGTTCATATTCCTGCATCATTATCTCCTTACGCACCAATATGTGGAGTTGAATTGTTTGAATCAAGAGAGGATCCGTGTGAAGAATCAGACAAAGTTCATTGCATCCCACTCCCCACGTGGGCGTCAATCCGGGAGGAGGACCGACTTGCATCATTGAAGACTGGGCCCCATGATGCATCTTTGCTGACAAGGCGTTCCAATTCTTCTTCATCATGTGAAGCCGCGACTCACGTTCACACAAAGAGGGAACGAACTTTTGTGGCAAGTAGTGACCAGAAAGGGAAAACCGTGTACCGACACCGCTGTTAGCAATTAGCAGGGGAGACTGCTACCCAATCTCTCCGCCCAACGGAATGCTACAACAACGACGGGCCACAAGAAGAAGTATCAGATGCTCCACGACAGCTGATGGCACCAACTCGACACCTGATGAACTCGAAATCATTAACACCGGGAATGAGGAATCTCCTAGGCCTATCTCCATCAGCTCAACCTTGTGTACGGATGAACGCACGAAGCTCGTAGAACTTCTCAAATAGTACAAGGACATATTCTCTTGGACGTATGAAGAAATGCCCGGTTTAGATGAAAAATTGGTCACCCTTCATCTACATGTCATACATGGATCCAAGCCGGTTAAACAGTCTCCGAGGCAGTTCAGCCACGAGGTAGAAGAGCAAATCGAGACTGAGATTTAGAAGTTGCTAGCTACTGGCTTCATCAAACCCATTCATCATCCAACCTGGTTGGCTAATGTGGTTCCGGTAAAAAAGAAAAAAATGGAGTGTTGCGTGGATATCAGAGACTTGAACAGATGCTGCCCCAAAGATGATTTCCTCTACCTAACATCGACATGTTAGTGGATGCCACCAGCGGACACGGCGTGTTCTCCTTCATAGATGGATATAGCGGCTACAATCAGATAAGGATGTATGAGCATGACGCGAGTAAGACATCTTTTCGAACTCCTCTCGGAAATTTTTTTAATACTATAATGACATTTGGTTAATGCCGGTGCAACGTATCAACGCGCTATGACGGCAATCTTCCACGACATGATGCATAAGCAAGTTGAAGACTACGTGGATGATATAGTAGTCAAATCAAAAGCTCGGGCGGCCCACACAGGAGTCTTACGACAAGTGTTCGAAAGGTGACTGCTGAGGGAATCAAAGTGGACCTATCCAAGACCCAAGCTATCCTCACGATGCTGCCTCCGTGAACTGTGAAGGAACTCCAAAGCTTCATGGGCAAGGTGAACTACAGTTTTATACCTGGTTTAGCCCAGCTTGTTGCTGCATTCACCCCCTTGATGAAGAAAGGAGCAAGTTTCGTCTGGACCGCACTACAACATGAAGCGTTTCGGAAGATTCAACGAATATTGTCATCTCCAAATCATCATAAAGGGTTCGCATATTATGTCAGCCCGGACGAGAGCGGGCCCAGGACATCTTCAGATCTACTGGAGACGATATCTCAAGGGAGCAGCCTCAAGAAGATTGCGATGTCCGCATCAGCATGTCGAGAAAGAATCCGCAGCTTGGGCGAATCACTCTGTCAGACTTAAGAGGAATGCTTCAGCAAAACAACGAACATCCAAATTATTATGTCAAGAGGTCCCGAATTCATGCACTGGAGGGTCACGATCCAAATGTGACTGACCAACAAGTGGTGTAATTGTGTATCAATAGGATGGTACCTGACTATCGTGCTTTGTCTAAGAACCTGCGCATTCAGACATTCTCTGAACTCCGTGAAGCTGCTAAACGCTCAGTTGCGAAAACACCTTCCCTGCTAGAAAGAACAAGCCTGCCAGTAATGAAGAGCCTCATGATGTTCGTGGAAGCATACATCTCATCAACATGCAATACAACCTCCAGCCTTTTGTAAGCAGTTTCGCAAGAGGAAACACACCGAGATACAACATCCTGCGCTTCCAAAATCTCCAACTCCAGTACCACATGAGCGGCTGCTACAATGATGAAACAACGTCCAAGATATTCCATATCTGTATCGACGGCAGAAACATCAATGAGAGACGCTTTCAGAATTTCGTCCCCCGTAGAAAAAGTAGTTGCGTTACCAAAGGAGATTGCACCTGGGACATAATAGGTACATACAGATTCTCCATGAAAAGAGCTTCATCATATTTGCAAAACCTATTAGTTAATTCATTCGCATGAAGGAACTTCCCTACTCCTCAAAGACACGATCCAAAGATGATAATGGCAAAGGAGTGTGACTGGGGACTGCTTAGCACTTCCCATCTCGAAGATGGTGAATTTAGAGAGATGCAAGCATGCTATCATTATGATTCCAAGATGTCCAAATACGAGGATATACTCAAGAGAGCAGACGTATTGTCAAAGATCAGTGATATTCCTGGACGTCTATGAAACGCAATGCAGGCGTAAAGACAGTCTCATGAACCCAGCATAACAACGTCTATCAAGTCGAAGGCTCGGTAGATACTCGTGGGCAGGGGACTGTCTCCCTATTTTTCATTCCATGAGGCAACATCAAGGAAGCTATCGGTTCCATCATTAGCTTTTCCCTCTAATAACGAGACAAGCTCTACCACTATATGAAGACTGCCAATCCCGAGCTTCACCATAGCAACAACCACTGCGGACAGAGGTAATCCGTACTTCTGCATATTTTATTTTCCCATGGAGAAGTAATAGAGTCACGGAGGAGAGATGGCGATATCTTTATGGTAAACTCACCGACCATACAAGATAGACCATATAAATCACGCTTGGGTACTGAGGCTCAACATGAAAATCCTTCGCCGTCAGTCAAGGACTTCTTCAGCACAAGAGAGATGGTCAATCAAGGAGGATGTAATTCGCAAGGGAAAATTGAACTGAAGAAGAAGCCGCTTCAACGCTCGCCAGGAGAAGCCTCTTCAATGCTCTCTTCAGAGGAAGCCGCTTCAACGCTCTCTCTCCGGGTCCGCCTCGACGTTCGCTTCTCGTGGCCGCTTCAACACTCTCTCCAGGATCCGGTTCGATGTTCGCTCCAGAAGCCGCTTCAACGCTCTCTCTCCGAAGCCGCTTCAACACGCCTTCCGGAAGCTACATCAATATTCTCTTTGGGAGATGCGTTCAGCATCTTTTCAGAAATTACATTAGCATCCTTTTAAGGATATTCCTCATGATAGGGTCGTCCACATCAGAGTCGGGGATTATGACATAAACCGACATCATGCTAGGGGAATGCTTACCTGGACGCCTCTTGAACGTGACATGTTCCAAGGACAGGACGACCCATCTCTCCTGGTAACATCTAACTTTGTCTCATAAGTTTTATCTTTATTTGTCACCATCTCATGCCTACCCCACAATAATGCAACCATTATGTTCTAGGCAGGGGACTTAATGTTGATGGTGGATTTTAGTTCAGGGCTAAAATTGTAAAACCAAATTTAATACGCTGACATCCTGCAAAGGATAAAGCCGTTTGATAAGTGATGAGTACCTCTTCGCTTTATTAATTCACCTAGAATGGAGCATGTGGCAACAATCCCAAATATTCTGTGAATTAAATACACAAAATTCACCTAGAATGGAGCATGTAGCAACAATCCCAAATATTCTGTGAATTTTTAGCATTACTAGTTGGTCACCCTTGCTACGCACGGGTTTGGTGTCTCAGATTTTTTTTTATTGGATCTCTGTTTTAAAATGTTTAAGAATTAGTTTCAAGGATCGTTCCCACATTTGTAAGTCGAATCATTTTCAGGAGAAAATGAACCTTACTATGCTAACCGTGGTTAATCCTGTGCTGGGAGGAGGTGGACCTTCTTTTTAAAATCGAGCCCATATTTGGATGTGAGAACCAAATCATTCCCAAAGTTAAGATTTAAATATGTGAGACCAAATTTGAAATCATCTGCATTAATCAAAGCCAAACCCGCAATTGTAGAAGTAGATTTTAGAGATACGTAGGATTAATTTAAGTATACCGGTAACTTATGGACAAAACTACCATAAATTAATAATGTAATACAGTAGAAACTCTATAAATTAATGCTGTCGGGACCATCAAAATTTATTAATTAAACGAGATATTAATTAATCGATAAATTAATACTTATTAATTTATAGATAAATTTCTAATTTCTATACAAACAAGATACCATATCATATCTTTTATATTTCCTATATAAATACAATATCAATATCAAATCATATTTTTTTTTATTAAAACAATATCAAATCATATTTTCTAAATAATTTTTATCAAAAAAAAATCATATAGAAATACAATATGAAATCATACTACTAACACAAACAAATCATACACACAAATATGTCTTCTCATCTTAAAGGTGTTAAAAAATCAACAATGACCGATGAAATTCGTAGAGCATTATTCAAGCACAAGAAGGATAATCCAACAACACCAAAATTCTTACAATTATAAGAAACATTAAAGATGAAATTCAATGTGATATTGATTTTTGAAAAAAATAGAAGACAATAAAATCATTTTTCAAAAAGTCTTCGTAAATCATTAATGTATTGAATATATATATAATGCATTATTAATTTATATTTCATATGGGACCTACATAGGTAATCAAAAAAGTATTATCTTATAATTTTAGCGAATTATTAATTTGGCACGTTGTCCCCGACTCGGGACCGGCCAAAAATATTATTTAAGAGAGTTTATTAAATAATCGAGTAAAATTTAAAGAGTTTCTACTGTAGTTATAATTTTTTTTTTGGCTATTAAAATTTCTTGCATAAATAAAGTCCTTAATAGACCTGTGCTACGCATGAGCGACACTTCAATCCTTATGTATTTTTCTTGGCCAGCAAGGCCACTTCAAGTTTCCATTGCCATGTTTGCTCATAATGCAATCAGATTACCAAAACAATTAAAGAAAACCAACATTGAGGCAATGTTTCATTCAGTACACAAAATAACAATGGGGTAACCCATTAAATTCTCATCCTTGATATGTTCTTTGTTCGCAAACGATAACCATTATGTAACCCACTAATTTCCTGATTGAAATCATCTTTTTATCTAAAGAAAAAATTGAAATCATCTTTTTATCTAAAGAAAAAATATTGGCCAAGTACTTCACTTGTTCACCTGACATCCTGCAAATTACATCTCAAGTCTTTTCGACACCTGCTCTAACTGGACCCAATACACGACCATATCTTTGAACTGCCTCTATACAAACATGTGAAGAGAAATCAAGCATTGAAGTAAACAACTTCAGTTAGGCACTTGCATTGGTCTTCTTGAATCCATTTATGGCAATCTTTAAATTATTATCTCATATAACAAAATTTTAGTATGGTTTAAGTTCCTTTTTCTGTTTTTCGAGTCATGCAAATTATCCCAAGAGGATTCAACGGACCTGAAGGAGGTACATGCAATAATAGAACCACAATATAGAGTGACTTCTTATGAAAAAGGCGATGAAACATCTACCATCTCGAAGACAACAACGTCGGACTTTATTTTTATTCCTGCAAGGATAACAAATGGGAGAATGCACTAAAACATCAGATTGATATTCAAGTAACTTAGCAGTAAAGGAATGTTTGGACACATAATCTTGTAATTCTTGCATACATGCGAAATGCCCGCAACAAATTTTTGTTTTTGTGACTAATTCTCTTATACGACTATTGCATACTCATTCGTAGTTATAATTGTCAAATATTTGAAAACATTTAATCATATTGTGTAAAGTTGTTAGGATTAAGATATGAAGATGCACTGGATTCTTGTAGCTGACTCCAGTAAACAAAATCTCATCAACCAAATTTGGACATGTCAAAAATCTAGTAAACATGGTGATTAGTAATGGAATTTGTGAAGCTGACATTAACCTTTTAAAGTGGTGTTCAATCACCCAGACGAAAATTAAGTAATAATATAATTGCAAAAACAATGGATTGTCAAAAAATGACCAAGTTATATATGTCAGGGCTACCCATATGTCAGTGTTAACTCACCTTAAGATCGCATTTTCCGGTGTATTTTTCAGATCCTTAGTGAGTGACATGCCACTTATATAGATAGAGTTCACCGATGAACATGGTCAAAAGAAACGTAGGTCATACCTGGAGGGTTTATAACCAAAATTTGAAGACAGACTGTTTGCAAACTCCATCTTCAGTTTCAAATTCTTACATCCATCTAGCAATACTGTCTTAGAAAACAATTACAACGTGTTCCATACTGTATTTAACATAAATATTTGAATACTTCTCCGTGTATAAAAAGACGAACCTTTCACTAAGGTAAATTGAACTGGAAAAGCTCATTGAAGCTTTAATGCTTAATTTAAGAGGCCAGGGATAAATTTTGCAGCTTCATAATGGTGAAGATTGGAATAGATGTCAGTCCTAAGAATCTTTCCCAGCACCACCGTTGACCTGGTAAGTGGTAACTTGCATGAGGAATTCAAAGAATGAAATTTACCTACATAACGATTTTTGCCGGATCATTGTATTTCACTGCTAAAGTGCACCTACAAAACCAAACTTTATTAGATAATTGTAAACCAGCTTCTATTAATCGATAAGATCCCTTTACTGGAGAGCGGAGACTCAAAATGGCGATTTAAATGGTTTCAAAAAACACAGTCAGATGAACCAAACATATTACTTGAATAAATAAACAAACTAAAGAATCAAACTCACCTTAAAATTTTTGAACTATTTCACCATTTTCCTCCACCGTTCGTTCCCCTGGTCAAACTCCTTTAAGATCACACAACCAAATTGATTTGAATACTTCATATAATACTAATGAACACATTTGACCTCATAAAACACGAAACTCTTCCTTTCTATCATGATCAAAGACTCAAAATCCTACAAGAAAACACAACTGAAATAGTTCATATGATACTAATTAATACAATCAACCTTAACCATATCAAAAACAAAACTCAAAATCCCAAGCCTTTTTCAATTTCAAATCACGTCCAGTAGTTAACTTCTCCAAAGCCTCTTGATCACTACTTTGCACCAAACAAACACTAATGAAATATCAAAACCTAAAACCAGTGTACAGAAAAATCTATACCCTGAGAAGTAAAACTCTGAAAAAGTAACTTAGAATAGATAAGCTTGCATCAAAATAGGCTTGGTTGTCAAAAATTTACATATCCGTGCACATATATATACCTGCATCCGAGCTGAGATGTACGTACTCCTCGTCTTTTCCTCTCCAATGCCACATCTTCGTAAACGGTTCACTTTTGCTTCTTCTCGAGTCACTGGCTCTAGTGATTCAGCATATTCAGTCAACGTACTCGAGGTCTTTCCTGATGCATGGCCTTTGTATCAACAAAAATGCCTTTGAGTCAATATCCAAACCAAAATATACAGTTTCATGCCTATTGAATGACTATAAAAATATATATACATCTGTCTCCGAGTTTTGTTGCATTCCCGGTCTTCTCTTGTTTCTCTTTCCAAATATCACACACATACGCCGCAAACGGTTTAACCTTGCTTCTTCCGGAGTTACCAACTCTAATGGTTTAACATGTTTAATTAGTCGACGTAGTTGAGGATTTAACATGAAAAAGGAGTTCCATACCTTATCAATTCCGAAGAAGAAAAAAACAACTGCACGAACGATGAAAGTTATGATATGATGGATCACACAACAACAACAATAACAAAAGCGAAACGAACTGTTAAAACACACAGAAAACCATAAAGAAATATAAGAAACGAAGATGGATTAAAATGAAAAAGGGGTTCCATAACTTATCGATTCACAAGAAGCAAAAAAACATCTGCATGAACGATCATAAAACAACATAAAACCATAGATAGATCACAAAACAACAACGACAACAAAAAGCCAAGCAGGAGGGTTAAAAAAACATAAATCCATAGGGAAATATATGAAACAAAGATAACCATGGATTAAGGAGTTCCTTACCTTATTGATTCAGAAGAAGAAAAAAACATCGGCAGGAACAATCAAAGTCTTTCTGATCTGGTAGATCACACAGCAACAACAACAAAAAACCATTGGGAATTATAAGAAACGAAGATAATCATAGAAATCCATAGGAAAATATAACAAACGAAAATAATCACTGATAAAAAGGAAAAAAGAGTTCCTTGCCTCAGACGCAGACGATTTAGAAAAAGAAAAAAAACAACCGCCCAAACGATGGAAGTTCACCCTTGTTCGGTTGCTCTTTATAGTAATCGACAAAGATAAATATCCATAATTAAAAGCCACATAATTTGGTAATAATATCGATTGAAATATTTATCACAAAGATACATATACATAATTAAAAGCCACGTAATTTGGTAATAATATCGATTGAAATATTTATAACAAAATAACTCTCGATAATTTTGGAAAACCAGTCTAGGAATAGAAATTTATCATTATTCTCTTTTTATGAAAAAAAAAATCAAATAACCATCTTTTTTTTTTGCCTTTCTCATTTAGTTTTGCTTAATATCATGCTCCAATACGCGATTTACTGCTAACGATTTTTTGTATATTTATTTCTGACAGGATTTGTTTTCATGGGGGAAGAGTTAGCACGTTTCTTTTTTTTTTTTGAAGGAGATTTTGCACGTTTCAAATCACAGGTAAGTATCAACTACTTAGTGGAGTTTGTTATTTAAATTTTAAGTACCCATAGGCTTTGTAATTGCAACGACAAATTGTATCCACGATTAGTTTAATTATGTATCTTTCGTAACTGTAACTGTAATTAGGATCAGTCTATTTATAAGGATTGTAACTGGACTCTGGACATTTCTTCCTTTAATTATATGTTTGATTCTATATTCTATGATGAGGATCATGATGCATAATCCAATCATGATCGGTAGTATAATCGTGATCTGATTTTAGCTATGATTTACTTGCATGATTTAGAGATTTATTTGCATTATTTTAAAGATTTTATTGAATTTATTTATAAGCAATTTTTTTTTAAAATATGATTGTAATTATTTTTTTAAAAAATATGATTGTAATTATTATTTTATAAGATCCTCCGGCAAAAAATACTTTTTTAGAATCAAATTTCCAAAATAAATATAAAAGGTGGGGCCAGAATCGACCAGAAACTCCGATTAACCACAACGCTCGAAAAAACTCTGTTTTTATATAGAGAATTTATAATGCATGATTTGCCTAGTATTTCCTGTGTTTTTCCCGCAGAACTCTCATTATTGGTGCGGCATGACGACTGAGCGTTGCTCTTAGCATAGTAACACGAATCTCCAAGTGTCAATGGTGAGGCATGCACGAAATACCCGTACAGGCTACATCTCTCGGTGTGTTATATAGCCCGATTGAGCATATTTAATTTCCTAAGGGAAATCTAGATTGTCCATATCAGTCTCAGAAACAATCACGGCCACGCGGAGTTGACCGCATGATTTAACCAAACCTAGACAAACCTAGCGGAGAGCAAGCTATCACCTTGATGATCACCAGCGGGCCTATTATGCCCTAGCCGGTCGAACATTACACTTTACTTCCCAGCATGCCAAAACGCCTGCCCTAAAGTAGGGTGGCCGCACTGCTTTGGAAGAAGCTCGAGTGAGCAAGACTGCTTAAGACAGTCTCAAAACGATCGTGACCGTCCAACTTCACTAGCCTGATTGGATGGATTAGATCGTACCATGAAAGATGGAGGAGGCGCCAACACGCACATTGGCGGGCCAACTCTATCCCTGCCCGATCGGTTTTCTCACGACAAAGCCATGGAGCAATAAACGTTTGCTCAAAACATGGCTAGCGTGATGCTTTAAAGGTCGCGGAAATCCCACTAGTGTCTTAAATCGATCACAACCATCCAACTTCGCCATCATGTTTAGAAGACTTAGATCACGTCTAGGACCATCAGACAGGTACGGATATGTTCACCGCCGGCCCAACGTGGGCCCCACATGGTCGGTCTCCCCAAAGGAGGAGCATAGCCTGCCAAACCGCTCGGATAAAGTTGCACGCGCGTGACCGGCCCAAAACCCTAATTAGGGTTTGCGGCATGGTATAAGTGTCGCAGATTGATCACGACCATCCATCTTCGCCAGCTCGGATGGAGGGTGAAGATATAGACCAAGGAGGTCCAGGGAACATCAACGTGATCACTGCGGGCCCACGTGTGTGTGTGACCGACCGGCCGAATTGGAGCAGGGCCAGATGCCTCGAAACGCGTGCCCTAAAGGTGGCATGCCGTGGCCCCCTAAAGTCCTTTGCGGCATATGATTCCTGTCGCAAATCGATCACGACCACTCATCTTTGCCGGTCAAATTAAGTGGCCTAGATCGCATCTCTATGGGACAAAGTGGTATGGACATGTACGCCGGCAAGCCGTCTACACGCTTGCCCGGTCGGTCCCACCAAAAACATCGTCCATGCTTGATTTCGGTCAAGCTGAAGAGTGATGCTTGCGCACCTCTTTAAAACCCTAAAATTCCATCAAACGGTCGCAAATAAGCGTCATAAACCATCTCGTCCGTCCAACTTTGCTAGCTTGGTCGGACAACCTAGGTTAAAAGCTAGACGACCAATGAAGCATCCTGATGATCACCGTCCGCCACTGTTCCACAGAGAGTGATCGACCAAAGCATGGCTCACCCACGCAACCTCCAAACGATCACTCGAAGATGGTTGGACGTGATGCTATTTTAAGACGCTCGATCCGCGACTTATTCGGTCAAGCTTTAAAGCATCAATGCTTCACACATGTTGATTGTTTGCAATGCATAGCGTGCATCAAACATGCACGATATTTCATGAATAACAATTATTTAAGTAACTTAGCATTGTATGCTATTTCCTGGAGTGGGTCCCACGATACACTCATTCGAGACATCTAGCATGTCACAAACTGGGGGATACTTACTGGGGAATTGGTCTGGCGGTTTACAACGTGCAGCGTGCAATGCGCCATTACAAGAACGTGTCAGGAGGCATGGACGGTTAGAGATGATGGGAAAAGTGGGCAAAGACGTGGTCGTGTGACAATCACTTACACGACCCCACTACTACATTACTCCACTTCCTCCACTTCCTACGAGACGAAGGTTGTGCTCAATGACTTGTATAAATAGGTTCTCCTACCTATTTTTAAACAACACACACAAGCACAGAAAAACCAAGTGTTGTCATCTGTATCTAGAAAACACCAGAACTGATAGCTTACATCATTGCAAGCCATTTCCTCTTTCTGATTCAAGTCATAAACAGCCAACACCTTCACAATCTCAACACCTTCTTCGCTTCCCTCCCTAAGATCAACCTCATCTCCTTCACTTTGTGACCGAAGCAAGTCTGAAACGGCCATTTCTTGGTTTAGGCCAGAATTGAATAGATTGATCTCTCGAATCAAAAAGCACTCCCATGCAGTGCATTTGTTTAGGGTTTAGATTCATTTCTCATCCACACACACCCAAAATTACCGAAACCAGCAGAAATAGTTTTCACCCATAAACATCAGCTTAAATATGCGTACGGGTATGCATACTTAAGCAACCGTTTTTTGAGTTTGTCAAAACCAAGGTGACTAGTTTAAGAGTTTTTCAAAACCAAAACTCAGCAGAAATTTTTCGTTTCGCAAACTTCTGCCAGTATGCGTACATATACGCATACTTAACCTGTCTCCTTCACCAATTTCTTATACACATATGCATACTCTTGGCTCCCGGTTTATGGATTTATACACTAATGTGCGAACACACTATATATGCTTATATCCATAGATGGTTACATTCTCAACTTTTTATTTCAATCATTGAAACATTCTTCTGTAATGATAATAGCCGTTTTCACAAACTATTAGCATCAAAGCAATTTTCAAGATATTGAAATAATCATTATCGAAACATTCCAAGCCTACATCAAATGATTGTATCACACAAACCATGTAAGATGTTACTCGACAATTTTCTCATGATATAAGATGAACTTGGTCGAAGCAAAAGCTTACCAACACATATTTCGAGAAATATGTAAGCGAGATATACTCAGCTCGAAATCTCAAATGTGTATAGAGAAAACTATATCTTAACACTACTTATGTCTCAATATAGGAGATAGTAGAAATAGACTTTCCAAGTGATAGATGAGTTCAAGTCTCCACATACCTTTTGTCGAAGAAGTTCCACAAGCTCCCCTTAGTAGTTCTTCATCTTCAAATGATGAACTCTGTGAAATCTAAGCTCAACTACACTATCTATGTCCTAGTCCGAGACATCTATAAATAGGCTAGAAATCAAGACTTATAGTTTTGATCACTAACATTGACAAACATTCTTGAGATAGCAATGCATGCGAGTTCGACCGAGCAGTGCTCTAACAATAATGGACTTTGCGAGTCAATTCATCAATGTGTTATAATGAACGCATAAAGTTTAACGTGATAAATTGGAGAAGAAACTCTTTACTTAAATTACCAAAATAAAATTTTTATATCAATTCTTGTGGTATATATATCTTGAATTCAGTTTTTAGTTTGAGTTGTTGTTCAACATATTTGATTCTCTAGTCCTTACATCGTATAGCGATGTTGCATATTGGAACCAAGTGAGTACGCGTCCGTAAACGAAGCAAATGAACTTCAAAAATGTAAATGTCTTGATTAGATTAGTCGAGTACTTTGGGTTGGTAAAATCTACCTCTCCGTTTAAAAGTTTGTCATTACGTACCCATATATGCTCACCCGTTGTGAGATTCATGTCCTGCATTTATACAAAGTGCTAAAGTAGCATTCTACCTTTTGTTATGCTATTTTCAGATTCGATAATTATTTTAGAATTTGATATTTGTTGTACGTTGTACGGTGGATAACTGCATGGTGCTTAAAAACAAACTCGGTTCTTGCCTTCGTTTCCGGTTTTTGCATTCTCGCTAGTCCCATGCAAGCATATTTACCTACCAAAAAGTATACTTAGGAAAACCCATAAATGAAATAGATAAGTCTTCCTGCAATTCGATGTTTATATATATTTCAAAATGTTAGTCTTTGATTGAGTAAAATGAGATTATGCAAACGACCATTGTAAGGCTGACATTTTTTTAGTAACTTTCCTACAAATTATGATGCTTGACTGCAATTCCATATCCGTTATAACACCTAAATTCTAATTACTGAATAAGTAATATTTGTTTTGTTTTATCGTATTTACTCCACATACATTCCAAAGTGCATCCATAATGACATTATTGGTTAATTCTTTCGATATAGTTATCTAACACCCCAGCCCTCTTATCAGGACAGGTATAAATCTAACTGATCCTTCTATTTGTAGTACCACCTTATATGCTTTTTGTTTTCTTCTTAAAAATAGGCCAAAAAATTATCATTGATATTGTATCTTAATCTTTAAGGTGGCATATGATTATGGGATTGAGTTCAAGTGTATTATAAAAAACATCCATCACATCACATTATTCGCATTAGTATGACACACTCTATAAAGATAATCATGAAAGGCTTATAAACTTCGGCAATATATTACAAATATAGGAAGCGAGAATTATGAGGTTACATATAGGGTTATGTAGTGCTCCGAGAATCGAGAATGTAGTATCGACTTTCAAAAAAGAAATTGGACATAGTCGCATAATCAAACCAATGTTAAGATTTGTTTTCCAAAAATCATTTACCGCATGTTTCCCATTTCTAGCACAGTAAGCAGAAAATTTAAGAGCCAATTGATGATAACACCATATAAATAATGCTTCAATTTTTTTTACCTTCAAAAAATAATATAGCCTACCGATGGTAGTTTGACGGATGTTCTACTGCTAAATGCTTTATGATAAGTCATCGATAATGATGTTCCAAAAAATGGTGAAAGTGGGTACTTTTTATCAACATAAGTCATCCGAATAAGCAAAAAAAATCGTGCTCCCCTTATCCTAGCATAACATTGATTTTTCTTGTGCAATATCATGGGTTGCAGTAGAAAGGTGATTGATTTTTGATTTTTATGATGAAATTATGAAAGTGTGATTAATTTTTGATTTAATGCATTTTTGGCAACATTATATTTTTTGAAATAATTGCTTTAGGAAATAAAAAATTCCTGGGGCCAAAAAAATAATTTCCACATTTTTTATTATGCCACGTCAAAAAAAATTCCTTTTAAAAAAGTTTGGTGGGGCCAAAATCAACCAGAAGCTCCGGTGAATGAGAGCGCTCAAAAAAACTTTGTTTTTATATAGAGAATTATACTTCTTAAGATTTTCCATTTGATTTTCATACCAGAGCATATATCACATTAATTCAATTGATGCGCATGAAATAATAAAAAGTGGATATCTAGTAGCTTTTATGGGAAGAAGTATTCCACGCTCAATTTTGCTCTTCCCTGCATTATCCCGTCAAAATAATACTCGATGTTGTTAATAAAATCATTATCTACAAAATAACTCTTTAAAAATTTATTTCCCTTCCCTTAAGAGTTCTTTTTAGTTAGCGCCAGTTTGTTAATTGAATAATCACCTAAATTTATAAACTTTTCCCAACTCTACATTCTTATTTTTATCCATTTACATATATAAAAATGCACACGAAAAGGATATTGAGGAATCACGAATCGAGTAGGAGCCTGACTCTCAAGTAGGAGGTCAACGGATCGAGTGTCGGCTCAAGAGTTTTGAGATATCATAAAATATTCCTCTTATGTAAAATTAAAGTTTAAGTTCTTGATGTATCTTATTTCCTATTAAAAAAAAGAGTAGAAGAATCACGCGCGAATCAAAACACTATTTATCATCCGAGGCTTTTTTAGAATAATTATTACCCAAGTTTATAATATTATTTCTCATATCCACGACATTATTTATATCTATTTACACACATAAGAATATAAGATGCACAAATAATAAGGTAGGAAAAAGATATCAAGAGGAAGGAATTAACCCCACTTGCACCCACCAAAGTATTATAGGTGCAAAATGTGATTTGAAAGTCATGGGTGCAAATATTAATAGTAAAATTGAAATTTATACAACGAAGGTGTAAAATGATCATTTAAATTCTTTTTATTATTTTCTACCCGACGAAGTCTCTATGTGCAAAATTTCCTCGTCAAGATTGATTTATTCAAAATGAGATTTATGGTGTTTTCGTGAAAATGCAAAATTTTATACCACGTGTCCATGTTGGGCATTTTTTTGGGTGAATCTATCAACCTCTTAATCATCAATAGTTGGCACAGTCGTCCATAATAAATGTCATTTTCACCGCTTCTACTTATTTCACAGTCACTGGCCATTTTTACATTTTTTTTTGTAGCTATTTTGGTGTTCTTGCTGAATTGATTTTCCCAATTTTATTTCTCTATTTTGGTAGCTAGAGAAAAGAATAACTGAATCAATGAGTAGGTCACAAAAACTGTTATAAATAAAATTGTTAACTGTAGATCACAAAATTATATAATCTAGACCGCAATCTTGGAAAGAACAAAGGTGCTACTTCTCAACATTTTTCATGCGTATTCAAACACCGATGTCTAAATATGTGATGTTAACTCCCAGAAGCCCTCGTTTCACAATACTTTACAAAACAGTACCATGCATTACTATTGACCACAAAACTGGAATGTTAATTCCCTATAATTTCCCAGTAAGTTCAATCATAATTTTTCTATAGTATGAACTAAAAAATCAGAGGCTTAAAAATTAATTTCGAATTTAAATATCTAATATTACAATCATTACACATAAAAAATCATTATAATGTATTTGGCTCCATGCGCGTCTCCCGATTCTGAACTCAACATGCATGTATCAATCTGATCTTACAATATGCTTTTCGTATCAACAGACAGTGATATCGGATGTAAAGCAAAAACGCATATCAAGTTGCTAAAGTACAAATACAAAGAGATACATGAAAACTTAAACACTATAGCCAAAGAGTAGCAAATTTTATCCTTCCATCACAGGCTTAAACATTGTTAGTTAAAAAAAAGTTATAACCAAAGAACCACGTGTTTAAACATTATTTTGTCTTCAAAGAATCATGCACCATGCACATCACCTAAAGATACACAATAAATGGAAACTACAATCCCAATGAGAAGAAATATATATAACTGGTTATAGTGTAATATTTACATGCGGCATCAATCGGATGGCAAAAATATCACCATCTTCGATCTATCAAAAGCCATGTTACGGCAATGGTATCTACCACCGTAGTTATAAAAACATCACCACTTGGTACTCATTCTCTTAAAGCTCCATGTTACAATGGGAGATAATAAGCAATAGCCATCAATAATAACTAATCTCCAATAGTCCAATCCGAACCAAAAAAACAAAAACGCGCACCAAGCCCCTAAAGAAGCAACACAAAAAGATACATAAACACTTGAACATTATAGCCACCTAATGTGTTGGTTCTTATGAAGCACCATGTGACAATAATTGGGATATCATAAGCAACTATCGCCATCAACAATCAGTGATCTCATATCTGAAACAGAAAACAAACACAAAGTAAGCACAAATAAAGAAAGTTACAAATACAAAAAAGCACACCATGCACATCAGTTAAGCTAGACCATGACGAATTTTGTAGAAACCATTAATGGTGGGTTTGTTTGCAGAATTCACATTTTCCATGAATTTATAATCCCATGGGATTACAAATTCTTGGATTTATATAAATTCCTTGTGTGTTTGGTAACTCAATTAAAATTCCTAGGATTTATAGAGTTATTTTGTATTAAAGTCTTTGCACTGTTTGGCATTACCCTCAAATATTAAAATTGCATATATATATATATATATATATATATATATATATATATATATATATATATATGAGATTTAGAGTTTAAAAAAGTGGGTCCATAAATCCCTTGATAAGTTAGTTTCCCAGCAAATCTTAGAGCTTCTCCAATGGTTATGTGGTCAGCTTCACATGTGGCATTATGGGAAGACATCCTCTATCTTACCTGGAAACTAATTTTCCTAATTATTAGGGAAAAAAAAAACCTCATCTCCAACCCACATTTCGTTTTACCTTGTCGTTTCTTAGTTCGTAATGTATATTGTTATGACTGAATATGAAACCAATCTCTAATGACGTAGGCTGTAATGGAACCAATCTCTAAAATAATCCTTTATTGATTTCAGGAATTTGGGGTTTATTCCATGATACTATGGATATTTCTGAAATCGTCAGTGTGTACATGGAGCTCATAATCGCTCCATTTGCTTGATGATACGATGAAGTGGGTTGGTTCTTTAGTTTGGGATTTATGTATTTTTTTTATCTGGAATCATGCTAAACTAGAGCACTTCACTGTTTATGGCTTTGTGGGGTTTATGTGGTTCATTGCCATATTCGTGACAGTAGTTGTAATCCCACTGCAGACTAAACTACATAATTCATGTTCTAGACTACATGATTGTGAAACATTAAAACGATTGTATGTCAGTTTTGATAACTCGAATGTTTACATCTTGTTTTTTTGTTGTTGTTGGCGTGATTGAATCCGAATGTCTATTGCTAAAAAATTTAGATCTACTTGATATAATCTAACGGATTTTTTTTTTTTTGGTTGTTTTGTATGATTATTAGTATTGATCAAACATAATTGATTCAAAGTAATGGTGTAATTGATACTCTTCTGGGTAGCTTGTGAAAAATCTCGTGGAAAAAAAATGGAAGAGTGAAATCGTTCAATTGTTTCTTTTTTTTTAAGAAAAAGATGACTAGGATGGATAGACATCATCTAGGTGACCTCTAAAACAAGAGGTCGAGCAAGAGGATGTCTACCCAAAACTATGCCATGTCATCTACACATTGCTCATAGAGGTTAGGGTTGGAGAAAGATTTTAGGGATTTTGGATGTGTATCCTACGTGTATGAAGACTTTTTTTTATCACACACGTTCCATTGGAGAAGCTCTTAGGGGGAGGGGTCGGACTCCATATGGAGGATTTGCTGGAAAACTGAATCCCGTAGGAAACGTGAATCCAAGGATTTGGAAAATCAAACATACAGAGGGAAACATAATTCTACCAAATCCCCTGGACTCATAAATTCCACCTTTAAAATTCTACATCCAAACCCACCATAAAGACAAATGTTTCAATATCGTCGGGAAATCCATATAAACCAAAAGATAGAAAATCATATCAACCCAAAAGAACTTGAATATATATGTCAATCCATGTCAATTCGAAGGGGAAAAAATCACCGAAAGAAATGTAAATCTAAAAGTTTGAATACCTTACTTGTAATGGGATCACTGAGATCATTTTATTACTTAATTTGAGAGAATTAGTTCGAACGGAATCGATCACAGTAGCCGAGAGATGATAAATAGATTGTGAAGTAATCTATACGCGCCGATGATAATTTTCGGATAAATGCTCATTAATGAAAATCAACATAAGACCCTAACAATATTTCCTCTTTCCTCTAAATTAAGATTAAGAATTACAAACGATAGAAGATTAAAGAACATTTACTGCGCCAGCCACCAATCGACTTACAAAATACCTGCAAAACAAATAAACATTAGATGAAAGCTGCATCGAAATAATGGCTGGATTAGCATTATGTGGAATGCTTTTTAAATTGAGAGACACTAAGCCTATAAATAGGCAGAATATTTTCTTTTTGAAATAACGTTAATTAATATCTAAAAATATCAAAAAAAAAAAAAACTTTATTTTTTGTATTGTTTTTGGCAAGCTCAATCCACGGAATTACTTGACTACATTATTTGAACTATTTTTTTACCGTATTTACTTAAAGATATATTTAAATGAACAATATTAAGATACATAGCAATAAAATCACAATATTTCTAAATAAATAATATTAGCTATTAGGCCGTATTTACCTTTTAAAAAAATAAATAATAATTCCATATTTATTCGTTGACGATTTTTGTCCAAAATATTTTGAGCAACTTCTCGCGTGGGTATGAAATTTGTTTTTTTTTTTGTTAAGGAATAAACTTTATTTGGAAAAATAATAATAATGAAATTCATTCATTTAATTTTTTTCCGAATGAATAATATAGAAAAAAAATCCTTTGAAACCCACCGAACCACCGAGACAATTTTGAATACTACAATGAAATGATAACAGAATACATAGGTCGTTAGAAGTAGTTCCAATAGATAGAGGTTGATCTAAAAGCCAGTAAGGGTATTACCCCATCAGATCAAGAACAACAGTAAGGACAATAAACGTCAGCTCGAAGAAAGCAGTAAAGATGTAACCTGTCTAATCAAAGAAAGCGGTAAGGTTAAGACCCATCAAATCAAGGAAACAAAATAATCAAGATCAAAGAAAGTAGTAAAGATATGATACGCCGGATCAAACAAAGAAGCAACGACACTCCATGTCAGATCAAATAAAGCATTAGGGAATTTCCATATAGCTATGAACACTATAAACACACTCAATAAGAAAGGGAAACAGATCCATGCATGAACACTATAAGCACACTCAATAAGAAAGGAAAACGTGCATGAACTTCAATAAGATAATAGGGAATTTTGGCAATAAAAAGAGCAGGAGCTGCGATAACTTCTAACACTAACACTGCAAAAGCACACAGAATGCACGAATATGCCAATTTTAGTAATTAGGAGAAACAGATCTGTGCAAAACAGAGTTTTCTAACATATTAATATATTTATGATTTCACCAGTTGTTAATTTGCTGCGATTAAAATCCCAGAAGCACAGTTAGCACCTGCAAACCAAAAACCACCATTAATAACTGAACATTAGGTACAAAGAGCCAAATCTTACTATAAAAAATAATAAACACTAATCGTGTAAAAAAAAATTACCGGGAAAACGATGAGATTCTACCCTTGCTGCTGCCCTTTAAATAGAGAGCATTTAAGAATTTTTTTTTTTCCAATTAGACAAAATCTGGAAATAGTAAAAAAAATCTTCAACTCAGGAAATAATACCACAATATTGATGAAAGTTAGATATCCGCAGTTAGTGTCCTTAGCTATTTTTGCACACAAAATATCTAAATATATTTTATTTTTAATTATGGAAAAAATAAAGTTAAGAAAAATAACCTCTCGAGTATTGATTGTTTTGCAGTTTTTTTTCATGCTCGTTTGTTTTGTATTAGAGCTTCTCCAATGGTGAATGTGGATGTTTCCTATGTGGCATCACTTTTAAGACATCCTCTAGATATAAAATCCTAAATATTAGGAGAAAATAAATTTTATCTCCAACCCATAAAGTGTTGTATCCTTCTTTTACTTATTTGTACGTATATAATTGGTTAAAATTATTTCCATTTTTGTTTTTAATGATTTTTATTAGAGATATTTTGTAAAAGGGTCGCAACTTTTTGGTTTAATTAGGGTCTAGTCCCGAAACATGTATTCGATGCAAAAGGGTCGGAGACTAACTTTGACTATCTAAATGTTTACTAAAATACCCTTTACCAAATAGCTAAATGACGTTGTGTCCTAACTCCAGTTATAAACTTAACTTGGTTTATAACGGATCTGATTCGTTTTCGGTAGGATATGTATGGTATAATCATCTTCTAAACAGAAAATCGCGTGAACGACCTGGTTCTTCTGCTGCCAGTAACTGAATCTGCCATTTGAAGATAATTGTTAGAGATTTGCATTTATAACACTACCGAGTAACACTCCGTCGATCTTATTGATCTTGTCAACAAAATACATGTATGCATTTAATTTGAAATCTAGGGTTTCTGAAATTGGGTATTTTTATCAAGAATTTTAGCATACAAATCATGTCGTTGTTACTAATTATTCTTACCTTGATGTGAATAATCATATTATGTTGATAAATACATATTAGTGGTGGTGTATCTACTTGATTTTACCATTTTTTTAGGAAGGTGTGGTGGTGGTGGTGCAACTAATAGTGGTGGTGGTGCATCTGGATTCTGAATCCGTTGATCATGTTGACAGCTTCCATCCATCCCCATATTTGTTTACTGGATTTGATTTGATACTTGGGTTAGTGACTGGTGGTAGGTTTCTAAAGATGTTTATCCTACGTATTACTGCAAGTGCACATGCCTATTGGAGGCGTGGCAAGCACAGGTCGATCCCACAGAGAAGTGGTGTGTGCAAGGGTGATCTAATGTCTCACTAACTGATTTCAGGTGATATGTAACACAAGTGATTTGTTTTGATGTTGTCGATACGACTAGCTGGGATTGGTGACTCTAAACTAAGGAAGTGATGTGTATGAGAGTAGTGTAACTGTGATTTTTGTGGCACTAGAGTGATTGAGCTCACCACTTAATCCTATACTGAGGCACTCTAATTCTATTTGTGTTCTTACCCTTCTCTTGAAGGTCTCTAATGGAAATTTTTACCAATTGGCTTCACAAATCATCCCCTAGTATAGAGTGTCTTCTTACAGCACACTCTATCACAGGATTATTTGCTCACCAATTGACTAATAATCCTAAAACATTAAACACAACAAGAACATAAATAGAATCAAGAATTACTCAATACAAGCTTAAGGGTTTGCTCTACACCCTAGTCAAGTTGTTTAGAACATCATGCTGAGTAAAATAAACTTGAAATTAAAATTACCAAAAGTAAACCCTAAAACATGCTATGTTTCTCTTACATCAAAAACATCTATTTATAACTCACAAAACATTTCAAATTAACAACTACACACTGACCCAAACCTCTATCTTCTGTTGAATCGGCTCTGAGCTCCATGCTGGGGTTGTTGGTGAAAACCCTAATTCAATCGCCTCAACCCTAGCTTCTAGGGTGAGAGAAGCTAATGGTTGAGAAAGTGCAAAATAGGGAATGGAGGAGGTAGGCTGCAGGGACCGGGTGATGGCGACGGGAGAAAAAGAGATGGTGGTGATGATGATCTACTGCCGGGTATGGGAGGAGAAGAGAAGTATGGGTTTCTCTGCAGAGTTGTTGGGGAGAAGAAAGAGAAGATGGAAGAGAAAATAGTTTTGGTCGAATGGGTATAGGTGTAGGGAATTTTGTTGTGAAGCGAGGTGTAGCAAAGATCGATGGGAAGGTTGGAGCGGCGTAGGATGCATAGGATGAAGATCTTAACGGCTCGGGCGATGTGCGGTTTTGGTGTTGAGCGGGAGCAGCAATCTTCGATGAGAAGGATGGAGCGAGCGTTGGATGAAGATGAATGAAATATTCACGGCTCAGAATGAATCGGGTTCGGATCCGGGTCGTGGCTAGCTCAAGCCCATGTCTTGTAAGTTGGGTTGCAAGCCCGATGCGCGCGGGCTTTGGCTTTATGCTCCATAGACTCTTGCCTCCAATTTTCTGCTCTTTTGGCTCCTCCATTTCTCCGAACTTTATTCACTACCTAAAAACACAAAATTAATTAGTACAAATATTTATTCTTGAAAACAAAGAAAATACAGAATCTGGGATAATATCTGATTTCTGAGTACAAAAGATGAGTTAAATGCCAATAAATAGATGTAGAAATATGCAATATTTGGCACTCATCAACTGGATTTTGTTAAAGTGATCGTGGTGTGATTAAATGAAGAGATGGTACTAATAAGTTCAGAGAAATAATAGCCGCAAATCTGAAATGTAGTCTCTGTCCGTTCGTCCGAGCAAGATTTCACACGAGCATGTGAACTGGGCGGCACGTGTAACTTATGGGGTGCAACATCAACTGACGATGTAACTTTGTTAATGGAAGTTAACTTCACCTTATTTATAAAGTCAATTAACATGCCACTTGACGGTCTCTCGTTAGTCTACGACCCTATTGCATCAAGTGCATCTTTTAAGACCCAGACCCTAATTAGACTATAAAGTCACGACCCTTTTACAAAATATCTCTTTTTATTAACAAAGATGTGACTAAGATGAAAAGACATCCTCTAAGAGAATGTCTAAAACTAGAGGTTCATGTAAAGGATGTCTAACTTTTTTTTTGCCACATCACCCTCACATCAATGGGTTGGAGATGCTTTTCTATAAAAATGGTTGTGTATCCTATGTGGATGGAGACTTTTTTCTTCACAGACATTCCATTGGAGAAGCTCTTAGAGCTTCTCCAATGGAATGTATGTGAAGATAAATGTCTAAGTCCACATAGGATAGACATTCGTTTTCCCTAAAATTCATCTCCAACCCTAACTTCTTAAATCAATGTGAATATGACATGGCTTCACTTTTGTTAGACAATGTCAAGGTGAATGTCGAGTTTTAGACATTCAACTTGACAATGTCAAGCTATCCTAGTAAGCTTTTGCTTACCTAAAGTAATCCCAATATATTAAATAACTATTTTTAGCTCTAAAAAATCTAAAAACTACTAAAAATAATATTTACATTTAATCCACAAAACATCACAAACAACACCATTGGAGATGAACTATTTTTCCTCCATAAACTTAAGGAAAAAATGGAATGAGGATGTCTTGTTTATGTTGCCACCTAGGAAACACACACAACCACCATTGGAGAAGCTCTTAGCTTCTTTTGGATCATAATATTTGCTCTCAATTATTTATCCAAAATATTAACAAAAATTCCAATTGTTGTGCAGGACCACTATCAAAGATACGCGCAAAAAAGTTTCATCGTCGGATCAAAAGGTCGGTACACATGTATGGGCTAATAATTTTTATTTTTCTTTTCCGATTATTTTGAGCTTAATTGATAGTCTGTAAACGAACACTGGACATTAGACATTTGACGTTATTTATTTATTATGTGATGATCATTCGATTTATCATGATGAAATCGTAGATGTTGTGATTTAATTTGTTAATTATCATGATGAAATCGTGGATTTTGTGATATATTTATGATTAATTATCCATTAATATATTTTTGGCATGTTATGAGATTTTTAAGATTTAGTTATTTTAGGTTAAAAGGATTCTTAAGATTTAGCTATTTTATTATTGAAAAAAAAATATTCTCCTTGAATTTTATTGGTTTAAATTCAATAGCTTTACAAAAATAAATAAATTGGTGGGGCGAGAATCAACCAGAAACGAGAATTAACGTGGAGCTCCGGTGAATGAGATCGCTCGAAAAAACTCTGTTATTATATAGAGAATTATGCCAAACACCTAAATTTAGAAGGGTGAAAATCATTTTCTAAGTAGTTTGAATTCTAGGTGGTTCCATGCCAAATAGGTCGTTTCCATGCCAAACGTAGCCTTACAGTACGGACTCTAAGAGCTTACCCGATGGAGACACATTTTTAAGGAAGGCTATTATTGGGGCGTCACATTCCATTAGAGGGGCGTCACCTAATAGGACAAAAATAGGTCACCCGTAAGTAATTTCAAAAATCCCTTATCTCAAAATAATTGTGTAATGACTAAACAACCCTTGTTTGGCTTTAGTTTAATTAATTAAACCTAGCTACGTCCTAAATTACGCCTGGAAATCAACTAAACATAGGCGTAAAATTGGAATTACGCCTGGAAAACAACTAACTAAACCTAGGCTTAAAATTGGAATTACGCCTGGAAAACAACTAACTAAACCTAGGCGTAAAATTGGAATTATGCCTGGAAAACAGCTAACTAAACCTAGGCGTAAAATTGGAATTACGCCTGGAAATCAACTAAACCTAGGCGTAAAATTGGAATTACGCCCGAAATCAACTAAACCTCAGGCGTAAATTGGAATTACACCGAAATCAACTAAACCTAGACGTAAACGACATGCAAATCAAAGTTTACGCTTGAATTGAACTAAACGTAGGCGTAAGTTCTTCAAAAACTAAATTACGATTGAAAAATCTAGTACCGTACCCAGGCGTAACACTAGCAGAAAGTAAATAAAATCCTAATTTTACTTCGATTTCATTCGATTAAAGCACAAAAATGGGTACAAAAAGATGGGTTTGTTTGATTATTACCTTACATACACCATGCGTTGTTGTTAAGGAGTTTGAAAACATGATTCTTCAATTGATTGAATCGGTGGAATGAGTTGAGGATGAAGTTGAGGTTGATTGAGTTGTTGATTACCATCATTACTTCCTCATCTATTTTTAGTAGTTTTAATTGAAGGGTAATTTTGACAAATTGCTATGGAATCAAACTAGTACGACCGTTGCCACGGTGGGAGGGCCGACCGAAGAAGAATATGAAGATGGAGTTTGTCCACGACTACTTTCGTCTTGTTTCAGAAAAGGTAATACTTTCACCTTGTTTCAGAAAAAGTGACATTTTCGTCCCGTTTCAGAAAAAGTGATACTTTCTCCACGTTTCGGAAAAAGTGATACTTTCTCCCCGTTTCGGAAAAAGTGATTCTTTCGCCCCGTTTCGGAAAAAGTGATACCTTCTCCCTGTTTTGAAAAAGTGATACTTTTTCTGAAATGAAGCGAAAGTATCATTTTTTTCGAAATGGAAAAAAGTATCACTTTTCCCGAAACAGAACGAAAGTATCACTTTTCCCGAAACGGAGCGAAAGTATAACTTTTCCCGAAACGGGATGTGATAGTATCATTTTCCTGAAACGGGATGTGAAAGTATTATTTTTTCTAAAACGGAAAATTAGTCGATTCATAAACCAAAATATGGTTGCATGATGTGTTATGCATCCTTTGTGGTGGTTTGCATAATGGCTATGCATTCAATTTTATAGAAATGTGCCTAAAATGATAGTATCATTTTTCTTGAAACGGATGGAGTACATCGTTTTATTAGTTGCAATGGAAAATTAGTTGATGCATAAACCAATATTTTGTTACATAAAGTATTATGTATTCTTTGTGATGGTTTGCATAATGGATATACATTTAATTTTCTAAAATTGTGCCTAAAATGATATATATATCTCCGAAATTTTCGTAAAAACTCCAAATTTGATATTGTTGTTTGTACTTGTTGCGTAGAGTTTTTTATAACCTTTCTAACGAGATAAAATTTGTAAAATTCCAAGGCACGGATTTTTAGATATGTTATATTAAAGTTTGTTTTCCAATTATACCCCTGAAAAGATAAGATACACAAGGAGTTATACAGGGGGTTAGTCGTGAGAGAGTTTGAGAGATTTTAATGTATTTAAATCCCTAGGGATTTAGAGGGAAGTGTATGAGAGTCTAGAAATTTGGGGGTTTTGGTTTTGTTCAAGCACAAAAACATCATGAAACTCCCTCAAACTCCCCCAAATTTAAACTCCCTATCTTTTTGTGTTTTATGACTAACAGGAGTTTAAGAGATTCTAATCAAATCTCTCACCACTAACGTGGAGTTTGAGGTATTTGTAGAAACTCCCTAGAAATCTCTCACCACTAACAGGGAGTTTGAGGTATTTGTAGAAACTCCCCCACGACTAACAGGGGATTTGCTAACTCCCTTGAAATACATCAAAATCTCCCACGACTAACACCCTGATAGTAATTGGACTAAAAGGGAGGAACATTTTTGGTTTTTCGGCCCTAACCATTTCCAATCTTTTTGTGGTAATTGATCACTTATTTTACAAAAAAGTGGCCATATAAAGGACCTCCCTCGCTTTGCTCGGTCGGCCCAAATATCCCTTAACCAGATTTTTGGTCACCAAATATCCAAGTGAAGCCCCTCTAATGGAGTGTGACGCCCCAATAATAGCCTTCTTTTTAAGGGCACGGCCGCATTAGGTTTTTTAACTCGCGCCACTGGTTCCATAGGTATGTCGCTTTTCCTCTTCTGGTGACTGACAAATTAACCCATGGAGTTTTCTTCTCTTCTCGTTGCTTACAAATTGAAACCCTAAACTTCGAAGGCTGGTGATGATGACTACGACTACTGCAAATCCAGTGAGATCATGGAGAACGGCATTTCTTACCTTAAGAGACGAAACCCTAACTTCTCCTCCTCAAACATCCCTCTCTTCTCTCCTTCAAAATCTCGTTTTCTCTCACTCTCATAGCTTAATGGAAGCTTTAAAAGATCTTTCATCTAATGAGGTATTTTTTGTTTTTTGAAGCATCTAATGAGGTATGGTCATTCATATCTTTTTTATCTCCCTTGAGCACTACGAATGTAAAATTGATTTATGTTTTTCTTATTTTACTATATTTCTGTTTTAGGTTACCTCGGATATAAAGCTTCTAGTGGAATTAGCCAAGAATATCAACGAAAATGTGACTGATATATATGTTCATACCTGTCATTTGGTAATCTCACCTTTTCATTTACCTTCACTTTTTTTTTTTTTTGTTGAAGCATTGCCTTTACTTAATAGTACTCTTTAACTGTTTGTCTTAATAAGAAGAGCTCAAATTTAGTACTTATGCTCCCCTTCTAGTAATTCTTTCGTTTGCCACCTGGTAATATTTACTTCACTCTGTCATATCGAATTCTTATTGTTTTGTATGTGTGATGCTGAATTTCAATATGCTTACTTGAGTTTGAAATGATGAATGTAGATTTATGGTGTTATTAGTAGGGTCACCCTGGAAATCAATTCATCATTTTGGTCTATTATGATGGATTTTCTTGGAAAGGTAGTGCAGCACTTTCTTGGTAAATCAGATTCTCAAATAGTTTCACCAGGGAATGGTGTTAGATTGAAGTCAATTATGGAGGTTGTACATATTTTGAGGTCAGTTGTCATCATTTCCACTATAATATTAGGTCCTAAAATTTGTTTCCACGTTCTTCGGCCACCCTACTATATCTGGTTTGTTTCTTGAGTTTTGTTGAGCTCAAAGAAGATTCTGTTGAGCATGTGCGAAAGTTTCTGTTGATTTTGGGGGTTTCAAATGGTTTTCCACCTTCAATTTTTATTGACTTTTTTTTTAGTGAGAAACTTGGAGAAACGTAGAAAAATAAAAGGGTATAAGAGAATGTTATAAATATAAGGATGTGAATGGCAGGGGTAAAAGTGGAAGAGTCTTTTTAAGTTTAACAAAACTAAGTGAATTTAAAGAAACCCATGCTAACTTTTTTTTTTTTCCATTCAGCTTTTGGTTCTCATGTTTGTATTAAACCAGTTCTTGGCACAATGATTTGACAAGAGTCATCTGGTAATTATCCCAGATATTTGGCTGATAGGTATGGCAGAAAGTGTGCACTCCCTGAAAACACTCAGTTAATTAAGCTCCTCCTCCTAGCCGTTGCATGCTTGCATGCTGAGTTGTTTTCATCACCCTACTCAAATGGGAACCAACGGTATTATGTTTCTGATACCGGAAATAAAATCTGCAAATCAGAAAATCCATGGGAGGTCCAGACAGTGGTCTTTGTCATGATTGGGGAAGTACATGCAAGAATGGGAACTCCTGTTTCTCTAAAGATTTGGCAATTGACTCTTGAGGTATGATCGTTTTCATCAGTGCAAGTTATATCGCAACTTATGTGAACCTTATGTTTATGTTTGGTGGGCTAGGTTTTGAGGAAAGTAATGGATTCCTTGGCAGCTAAAAACGCACTTGTGGAAGACAGTCTGATGTCCAGGTACATATTTTTCAGCTTGTAGAGTACCTTAACAAGCTTGCTAATCTAGCTTGAAGCTTACTGACCATAGAATCATGCACTCTATTTGTCAGGTTTTACACATCTCTACTTCGGTGTCTGCATTTAGTTCTTTCAGAACCGAAGGGTTCCTTATCTGAGCATGTAAGTTTAGAGTTCTTTCCGAAGATTTAATTTGGAAGAACCAAAATATCTTCTGAAGTTCTGGTGCTTACTGATTATGACCTGTTCTCGCTTTCAGGTGCCAGGATTTGTAGCAACTTTACGGATGTTCTTTATGTACGGATTAACTAATCGACCCTCTTTAGCTGGTCGAAATACAATCCACAAGGAGTTAAGTTCCGTAACCTTAACCCACAAGACCAGATTGCCAGAATCTACAAAAAATGAATCTGGTCGTTACAGACCCCCTCACCTACGCAAAAGGGAGGGAACAAGTAGTAACCCATCGAAATCCTGGGATTCTAGAAGTTTCTCAGACAATGAGACTTCTATGCTTGGTTTTACGTCATCGGATTCAGAGCACAGTGATAGTGAAGGGTCAGGCAAAGATATGGACTACTTCCAAAGCTCCAAGGCTAGGATCGCTGCTATTATCTGTGTACAGGTACCACACTATCCTTCATCTGTCTTGGTAAGAGTGTTGATTTCTCACCGTTTCATTGTTGTAGTTATTTATGCTGATTGGTCATGTAGCCTAGGTTGTGAGAACCTACAGTGTTAGTATCACAGAGATGGGAAAATCATTTAGAAGTAATTTGTTACTCTGGTTTGGAAATTCTTTTTTTGTAGAATCTACTAAGAGCTGATATTTTTATGTCTATTGCCTACTACAAGGATATCTGTCAAGCTGAACCGAAGTCACTTACTTCTCATTGGACAATGCTTCTGCCGACCAGTGATGTACTGCATCCCAGGTGAAGTTATTATTTTCGTCGATTTGCTTACTTATTATTTTGTATCTCGGTGTAATATTTAACACAAAACGAAAGGATCATTTTTTTTTCTAACTATATTCAGGTTCGTATATGTGCATTCCACAGGAAATATGAAGCAAATCTAATGACATGCTTGTTATTTGATCCTGTTATAAAGGTAAAGGTCCCCTTTTTCTTCTGCTATACAATTTGTCTGTCTTTGTTTTGCTCTAAACCTATGTAGACATATATTCCTATTGGTGAAAGGGTCCTGCTTCTTTTTGTGTTTAAGAAACAAACTACACAGTCTTCTCTGGTGCATGTATCTTACATATCCTACTATGGTGCCTTAGACAAGGATTACGGCTGCCTCAACCTTAGCTGCCATGTTGAATGGGGTTTCGTCATTCTTTTTACAAGTAGCAGAATACAAGGAGACTACTAAGCGTGGATCATATACTGCACTTTCAAGCTCTCTTGGGCAAATATTGATGCAACTTCATACCGGTAAGAGAAAAGGCGGGTCTTTGGTGTGGGATATAAGATTTGCATAGAAAGAAACTGACACTCTAGTTCCTTATAACCTTAGTTTTTTAAGTTGCGCGCGTTCATTTAGGTTGTGGTCTTGTAGGTGGATAGTTCAAAGCTCAAGTTTTTATCCTTTCTATAAAATCTATTTTGTGGTGCAGGTGTTCTCCACATGGTTCAGCATGAAACTCATAGTGGGTTGCTGACGTCCTCTTTTAAAGTTCTCATGCTTTTGATCTCTGCCACCCCGTATGATTCTGACTTCTAACAAGTTTTCTTTCCTGACTCTCAGCCAGCATCAATTCTGCTTCATGCTTTTTGTAATTTTTCTCTATTTGGCTCCAAATGTTGATGACTGCGTCTGTTTGCAACTCTGGAATAGGTATGCTAGAATGCCTGAGGATTTGCTGCCATCTGTTGTTTCATGTGTTCAAACAAGGATGATGAAGGGGTTCCAGTCTAGAACTGATCAGAACGGTCTTATGGTTGGTTCTTCGATATTTGAACTATGTATGTAGAACTTCAATATGGTGATGCCCAAATTAACTCCTTTGCTCGGAAATCTCTGATGACAGGTCTCTGCTCTAGGTTGCTTGGGGGCAGCTTTTTCCACCTCACCTCCATCATCGCAGCTCAAAGATATACTTCTAGAAGGAATTTCAGCAGGTTAATCTTTGACATAACTCGCTGTATCTCGTTAGTTTGTGAAATTAATTTTTGAAGATTATGCAGAGTAGAATGTTGTTCAGTAGCTAAACCTTGTAAGTTGTATCATTGATAGGTCATTAGGTGGTAGAGGTTCATATATTTATAAATTATAATTGTGAGACTGTGATATAGAGTTTTGTAGCTGTCAGGTGTTAATGACCAACACTTTAGTAAAAAGTCAATCTCTTTCGTGTATTAATGGTATAGCATTGGTAATTCGGAAAGATATTCACTCATTTTTCTGTTGGAAATTACGAAATCCTCTACATTTTGAATTTGATGTAAATTGGGACTTGATAATCGGTAATAGTTTAAAGCAAAATTACTGAAGGGGAAGCTCAATATATCTTGCCAATGCATAAGTGATTTTGAGATTTTTCATTAGTATCTATCTTTGGAGTTTAATTTCCACTGGTGAAATTAGTATGACTTGATAGACTTAATTCATATGTGCTTTAGGTGTAACGGTAGCTGAAGGGAGGCAAAGTGTTCTTGCTATGATATATCAATTTTCTGAGCGAGTAACGAACCCAACAATGAGTTTTGAGGCTCTACAGGTAATTGTGTTCTCGTTACAACTCTTCTTTAGCATGGTGATGCGGTCTGCTCTTGTATTTTATTGGAAGACAATTCTCAGTCGTGAACTAGATTCCTGCCAACTGATCCATATCAGGGTGTATCAATCCAACAATGAAAACACCATCCTGTCTGTTGTGTTTCTTGGTAGAAGAACGGAGTAAAACAAATAGCAAATAAAATGCAAAATCAGAACATTGGAAAGTTAGAATACCGTGTACTCCCCTGCACTAAGTTCAAGTTGATGCAGGTTATGTGAAAGAGATTCTTTGTGCGCCCAAGTGCTGATTTTCTCTCTACCTCGCCTACCTCGTTCCTCCAACCTTCTACGTAATGAGTACTCTTCGATCGTCCGCTACATGTTTCCTTTCATTATAATTTTCTATGCTTGCCTCCAAATCTAGGAGGGACACCAATCCGAACCTTAGTTCGATACAATGGTAGGTCCAGGTAGAGTTGGTGGTAGAGGCAATGAAAACCTAACAGATTAGCTGAGCTTAGAATTATGATGGAGAAACATGTCGCGACAGTTGCAAATGCTGCAGCGACAGGGACGCGCAGATGCCCGAATAGAGATACCAGAGGGCCGTCACAACCATTTAGATTCATTGGCTGAAGAAGATAAATGAGGGAAAGTCGATGAAAATCCTTTGCTTGCTGTTTATGAACAACCTGAACATGGCAGACTTGAAAATAAGTTAATTAAAGCTCTTGACTTGATCGTCAGAGGGGTGAAATTCAAAGTTTTTGATTTGTAAATTTTCAATGCATGCTGAAGATGTTCTAGATTAAGAAGCTAACAATTGAGTATCTTCAGCATGCATCTTGTCATTCAAATCAGAAGCTTCTGACTTAAGCTGAGCTTAGAATCATGATGGAGAAACATGTCACCACAGTTGCAAATGCTGCAACGACAGGGACATGCGGACTCTCGAAAAGAGGTAGCAGAGAGCCGTTACAACTCTTTAGATTCATTGGCTGGAGTTGCTGAAGAAGATGAATGAAGGGAAGTCGATGAAGATTCTCTTGCTGTTTATGAACAACTTGAATATGACATGAAAATAAGTTAATCAAAGCACTTCAACATCACATGGCTGAAATTAAGTTAGTCAAAGAGCTACTCCACTCTTTTTTTTTTCTTCTTGCCCACTACTTTTTAGAAATCCAAAGTGGTGAGGTTTTGATAAACCTAGTAAAGAGGGATAGTATTCTTTAGACGTAATCAAGAATCATTATTCGTTCGAGACAAGAAAAGGGTGAATTTCTTTCTTGTGTTGAAGATTAGAAAGATGAGTAATCCCTCCTACACTAGGTTGTTCCTTCCATCTATTCCTTGCTTTATATTCTCCTACCATTTATGTCGATTATCTATTCTTATTAGAATTTAATCCCCCTTTTTTTTTCCAATAGAATATAAACTTTCAGTTTGATGTATTTTCGTGGCATTTCAAATTTGACAATAGTGAGATAGTCAGACCTCTCTTATTTAGATTGAGAAAGGGAGTTCGGTTCCCGTCAATAGTGCTTTTTTCACACTTTCTTGTGTAAAAACAGTAGCAACAAAGCAAGTAAAACAAATCTGATTTCGAACCAGCCTATCTTCCCTACGGGGCTTATGCAGTGGTTGGAATAGAGACATTTGGTTGTAATTTTCAATGTGGCAGATAGCATTATATATCTGCATTGGCCAATCTATATTGCTTTAGTAACTAACTATTTATACTAGAAAGAAACACAAAACTAAGGACTGAAACACCCTTCTAGAGAGTAGTAAACATTCCCAAAATGACAAAAGAAGCACCATAAGCCCCTGCATCCTTGTCTCTCACTAACACAGATATGTGTGTGACTCAACTATGATGAACTGACCAAGTGCCCTTGTCAAGCAACTTAGCATCTGGTCTGACAAGTTAAACTGGTGGGTTACGGAAATCAAGCATAGTTAGTAACCGAGAGAAAATTAATTGATTAGATCTGGCCTCTTTAGCATAGCCCAGGACAGCATCTCAACTATTAAGCATGACGAAAGCTATGCTTAAGTTTTTCTGTTTCTTAATTATTAATCAAGTAAATCTTATGCATATATTGTTTCAGGTCCTCAGGGCTGTGTCACACAACTACCCTAACATAATGGTAGCATGTTGGCAACAAGTTTCTGCAATTACATTTGAATTGCTTAATGTAGCTACTCCTGATGTTCCTATTCCCGATGGTTTAACTACGCTATCAAGGGGAGATGTTGGAATTCCTACAGGACTTCTCACAGAACGATGCACTATGGCTGCTGTTAAGGTACAAACCCCTTGTGACAGTCGTTAATAATCTAGAGTTCTCGAAAATTACTTCTTATGTTGATGTGCTATATCAAATACTGCTTTTATGTCAAACTGTCAGATGTAATATCTATCCTCATCATGGCATTATAGTTCTTTATATTTCCTCACTATGAAAAATTCCAGGTTTTGGATGAATGCCTGCGGGCAATATCTGGATTTAGAGGAACTGAAGATCTTTTAGATGACAGATCACTGGATACCCCGTTTACATCTGACAGCACAAGAGTAAAAAAATTTCATCAGCTCCATCACATGGGCTTGATATTTCTAAAGGTGATCATTTAGCAGATTCTACAGGAAATGAACAATGGAGTGAAGCAATTGAGAAGCATCTACCACTGATATTACGGCAACGATCCCCAATGGTTTGTCAGATGATTCCCTTAATTTTTACATTTTACTTTCTTTCTCTACTTTTCTGATGCAAATTATTACTGTAGTGTAAGCTTCAGATATTAACCATGTGCTGTAGTTGGGATGTTAAGATGGTAATTTTCCCATGCTTGTAGGAATCACGTTTAAACTAGAAAATTTATTTATTGTTCTAACTGCTCCTGCCATCAGAGACATGGAGCATATATTTCAGGAGTGTTCAAATTTTCTCTGACAGTCTAACTATGCTTTAAGCATTCAGTACCCAGACTTATCCTGATAGATACCTAGTTTACAATGAATTTTTCTCATGTACAAACTTGCTGTTTTTTTAATTGCCTGACAGGTACGAGCTGCTTCAGTTACTTGTTTTGCGGGTATTACGTCCAATGTTTTCTTCTCACTTGTGAAGGAAAAACAGGATCTTATTCTTTCATCATCTGTAAGTTCAGATAAGTCATTAACTACAGTTCTCTGTAACCTTATATGTTGGTAGTTTATTGATTACCAATCCTCTTGCTACTAAATCTATAGATCAGAATGGCGCTGCACGATGAGGTTGCTTCAGTTAAGTCAGCTGCTTGTCGAGCCATTGGTGTCATAGTATGTTTTCCACAAATCTCGTATAGGTGATTATGTGTTCCGTATTTTGTGCAAAATTTGTATTTTTGCTAGTTACCAACTCACCATCCAAGTTTTGTTGGGATCTTGAGGCAGTATAAACTTAACAGAGACTTGAATCTTGTAGAACAGAGATCTTGGACAAGTTTATCCATGCGTGCGAGAAAAACACTCACGATCCATTAGTCTCGGTATTTTTTTTTAGTTTCCACACCTTTTTTAGATCATCATAATTAATATTTATCTCCAAGCATCAGGAAAACAAATTCACATGGATAGTTGTATTGCAGGTTCGAATAACAGCCTCATGGGCTTTGGCAAATATCTGTGATGCACTGCGGCATAGAGCAAGTGATTTGGAAGAGTTTTCTGAAGGTGACTTTTGGGGTACACAATTTTGATTATATTTTTTGATTGTTTCAGTTCTGATTTTACTAATCTACTTTCATGTATCCCTCTCTTGTTTTTTTCAAAATTATAGGCCTGAGAACAGATTCTCAGCGAATAGACCTTTTAGCTGACTGTGCTCTGCGGTTAACCAAGGATAATGACAAGGTAAACCACCCAGTCTACCCTAATTTGAAATACGTTACTTTCATCTTATTCTAAGGTTCCATACTAAGCTTAACTTCTATTTGTGGTTGGAAGTTAATTGTTTGTTTTTGCCATTAGTAGTATATTTGAAGCTCAACGAAATACGTCTTCAGATATCATTTCATATCTATGCAAGTTTTTTTAAATCCAATCTGGAGCTTAAGAAATCTTGTTTGTTTTTACGTATTAGATCAAATCAAATGCTGTAAGGGCTCTTGGGAATCTGTCGAGATTTGTTAGATTTTCAAAATCAACTAGCATACAAAATGAGGCAACGGGTTTTGTGGATTTATCTCTAGCAAAGCCCAGAACTGACACGCCCCCTCCAAAAAGTGATCCAATTGCTTGCCACAGTTCACACACATCATTTTCCATTTCTGGCTTGGCTCCTTTAGGAGATTCAGACTGGCTGGGAAAGATGGTGCAAGCGTTTGTTTCTTGTGTGACTACTGGAAATGTAAAGGTATTCTTATTTTGTACTCTAGTCCTGCGCACCAACTTGTTAAATGCTCTTGAAACATAAGTGATTGTGAATTAGAGCTTTTCATCCAATGTACAAGGTTGATCCTCTTTTCCGAAAATAAAATAAATTAATCTGGACAAAAAAGAAGTGTACGGCCCTTTTGATTTTTTCCCTCTCATGTTTACCTGAGAGTTTAAAGATATGCCACAGGTCCAATGGAATGTCTGTCATGCGCTGAGCAATCTATTCTTGAACGAGACATTAAGACTTGAAGATATGGCGTGGTAAGGGTTTGTACCTTCTGTGCACATTCGTTGTAATACTCGAGTGATGTAGAATGGAACCAGAGGATTAATGTGCACAAGAGGAAAATAAATCTTGTTTCTAATTTATTTATATGTCCAAGCTTTCTAAGACAAGTTTTCAAAACAGGTGTTGATGTTGATGATAAAGAATATCCCATAAATGTTTTTCATGTATAAACGCTAATTAACTGTATCTTCAAAAATATTTGTAGGGCTCCTTCTGTTTTCAGTATTCTTCTTCTGCTCCTTCGTGATTCTTCTAATTATAAGATAAGAATTCATGCTGCTGCTGCGTTGGCTGTGCCAGGATCAATGTCTGGTAAGTTATGGGTGCATGATTTTCTTCTTCTTCTAAGCTTGTAGTTTTACATTATTTTGGTGCACGTATTGGAATTTCTTGGTTATTTTAACAAGGGTGTTCTTCTTGAGCACTTCAAGTTGATCTTTCTAGCTACTCTTTCTAGTTGTCATTGTTTATCCTTGTCCCGAAAATCCTGTTTCTTAGTTCAAATTCATTTTTTATCCGTCCGAGTTTTAGCATTTCAGTTTGTTGTACTGAACCACACTTCTAATACCATTTCCTTCTGCTCTATTGTGTTTGTGACTACAGATTACGGTAGCTCGTTCTCAGATGTCATTCAAGGTTTAGAACATGTACTTGAAACTCTAGGTTCAGATCAGATATCAGCGGCGTCAAGTTTCAAATATAGGGATGCACTTGAGAAGCAGGTTTGTAACTTGGAAGGTTGCCTAACACCTTCAGCTATCAAGGTTCTTTCAGATGTAAACATATTTGGCTTCTATTAATTTCCTTCAGTTTGGTTTATGCAGCTTACGTCAACCAATTTGCATGTGCTTGGTCTTGCTTCATCCACTGATCATCAACCTCTGAAAGAGTTTCTTGTCAAAGTAAGCAATCTATACTGGAATTGTGTAAATTGGTTCTCTGATCATTTTCTCAAATTTTAGACTTTTATACCCTTTCCCCTCCGGTATTTACACAGAAAGCATCTTTCCTGGAGGAGTGGCTCAAGTTGGTTTGCTCATCACTAGTGGATACAAGTGATCAGCTGGCTGATGGAGCAACTTCAGCTGAAAATCAAAACGACATTTCCTTGTCTTTCATGCAGAAAAAAGAAATGATATCCAAGACTATTAGGTCTTTAATTGAAGTTTACGAAGGCAGTAACCAACAAGCAATTGCAAAGAGATTTGGAAAGCTGATAGATTGTATATCCTAAGTTGCTCTGGTGGCTTGTTTTTCAGTTTAATGTCCACAATAATATGCAGCACACCATCAAATGAGTGATTTGGTGAGTGAGCAAGACCCAAACACAATTCTAGCATATTATCAGTTGGTCCGATGTTGATGATCATACTCCAAGTGATGCAAGCTGTTGTGGTTGCCGAAAGTACAGGGACACTAGGACATAAAATTTGTACATTAGTAGCTGCGGATTTTCACCATTCCATTCTCTACCTAAAACAGGATTCATGTTTGGGAGGAATTTTTTTTTTTATTGAGAAAGTGTAGAGGAGAATATGGAATGACTATTTTGTTGTACTTCGGGATGTACATAGACAGTTGTAATCTAATGTGAGTTAGAGATAGCGTGGTGGTGTTTATTAACTTCATTGGGAATGATTTTCAACTGCTGGTGCATATTTAGGATACAAGAGATGTATGGGAAGAGGAAGTAGAAGAATGTTGAAATACCTGGTTAATCAGGTGCTTGGAGACATTCTGGTATATTGCCCATCGTTGTTTGTTCTTCTTACAAAGCTCTACAATTTTACCAAAAATTAGTGCATCATGAGATATCAGACCTTCACTGATTTTCAAAGTAGTAGACGATAGTGTTGTATTTCTGGTATTTTGCTCATTGTTTATAAAATATAAAAAGGGAATTTTGATAAATTGCCCCATTCTAAATTTCCGGTTCAATAAAATGACCCCGTTTTTTTTTTAACTTTTCAAAACTGCCCCAAAGTCACTTTTTCCGTCCAAAGTCAATATAAATTTTTTTGGTCAAACTGGTCAACACACCCACAGAAATTACATGTTTATCCCTTGGTTCACGATTTACTTGTCGAGAGAGATTCATTTTTTATTTTTTCCCTTAGGGTTTGAGTGTTCAGGGTTAGAGCAGCAACGACGATTGAGAGATTTCGAGTGGTGGCTGTGTTGACTGCTACCGGAAATTGTAGATCAGGCAGAGAAGATAAAGAAGAAGACATGGTGAAGCTGGATTTCTGAGATTGAGAAGATGTTGTTGCTGAGAGAAATAGATCGAAATTGAGATGATTCAGAGAATTGAGTTACTGTTTGAACTCATGGAAGAGATGGGTTATGAAGAATAAATGAGATCAGTAATGGTGATTTCGTTGTTGATGGTGAAATTGATGCAAAAAGAGATTTTAGGGTTTTGGATTTGCTGTTAATTTCAGAAAGATGAAGAGATGGATTTGGTGGCTGAGTTCATTGTAAATTCTAGGGTTAGATGCTTGTTAGGACAGGGTTGAAATTCAGGTGGTATGACCGAATTGCTAATGGATTTGTTTCTGAATCTGAGATGGGTTTGATGTGGAATGGGTTTTGGCGGTGATGAAGTTGAAGTTGCAGGTGCAGTGGTTGATTTGTTGGTGGTGATACCAGACTCTGTGTTGCGTTGGAGTTGGTGTTGTTGATTGATGATTGAATGGGTGTTGTTAGGATTGGAACTGGAGATGAAATTGGGTTTAATTTGAAATTGAGACAGAGAGAAGATATGGGTCTGTGGTAGTTTTGAGTTTGAAATCAAGCAACAGAGAAGATGGCGTCGGAGCGGAGGAGCTGAAATTGAGTTGTGCTGGTGGGTTTGAGAATTGCAGTAGAGAAATGTATGACATGAGCTTAAATTTGAGATGCAGATAGGGAGTCTGGTACTGAGACTGCAATAGAATGATGGTGCTGTGGTGGTGTTGGTATGAACTGACAAAGGTGGCTATGAAGCTGAGATGAGGGGATGGTGTTGAACTGAAGAGAATAAAATGGCAAGTGTTGATTACTGCAAGCAAGAGCTGTTACTGTGCAGTTGGCTCAGTTTATTAGCTGCTGGTGAATGCAGGTGCAGATAATGGTGGTATTGAATTGCAAATGAAGTTCAAGCTGAGATGGAATTGAAGATGTCATTTGTTGTGTGTGTGTGAGATACACGAGCGAGGGGTGTAGATGTCATTTGTTGGGTGCCAGTTGGGACTTAACTCCCCTAACCAGTCGTTAGCCGTTTTTTGAATAAAACGGGGGACTTTTGAAAAGTCTAAAAAAAAATGGGGGCATTTTATTTACCATAATTCATTAAGTTTTCAAAAGTGGGGTACTTTATCAAAATTCCCGAAGAAAAAGTCCAAATCGGGATGCATATTTCCGCGATGGTTATTGGAATTTGGAGGATCTCTTTGGTTGAAAACTTAATTTTCCAAACTATTTTTACTCCAAAATATAAGACATTCTCTATCTCTACTTTATTCTCTTCCTTATGGTTTTGTACTTATATAGTCTAACGTTATTATCATATATCATACGTAAAATGATCTTGTAATTTCATATAATTATTTTTCGATGAGTGATAATGTTAGAGAATTGCTCGGTTGAACCCATCAAGCGTTGGTATGTCAAGGTTGATTGTCATATTTTAGTTTCAAAACTCAAAGTTGCTTGATTAGATTACTAGAGTCAACTTCGTTAGGTTAGCCTAGAAAGTCTAGAAATGTTGAGACATACAAGTATTACTCTGAAGACGTATCGACATCGGCGAACACATCATCCTTCCACTTGAGGTTAGTAATACAAGACTTGACTTGTTTCCATTTCTATCAACGTTACTTTCAAGTCGCTTAGATTGAAAACATAACATGCGAAGTTATATATATGAAACTCTAGTATTAGAAACTTGATCATCTTATTATGATCAAGGTGTTAAGGAAGAATATACAAGTTGTTTCACAACTATGGTATATTTAATTATGAAGTATAATGCTTATCTTTTGAACTTCTTAATTGCGATATAGACACTATCTTTGTAACTTGTTACTAGATTGTGTAATGAACTTAGGATTGATTTCATGCCTAGAAAACTATGATTGATTACATGAGTTAAGGAATTAGACGTACGAAACTTGTTTCATAGTTGAAAGAAATCAATGGATTGGTGGTCCGGTTCCTGTTGGGGATTTATAGCAGGACTGATCCCTATTTTGGGATCTCTAGCAGGACCGGTCCCTACCTATTGGGGATCTATAGTAGGACCGGTCCCCATGGAAAAACCGATTTCTGATATCACATATACTTTAGGGTTTGTGTGATTTTGGAAGTTGAGTTTGCAATATAGGAAAGTTCAAGATGTCGACATTGTGAGTAATTTGAACATGTGTACAAATCTTGTATTTTATTTTTCAAAGATATTCCTTGAAATTTGAACATGTGTACATGTCTTGTATTTTATTTTTCAAAGATATTCCTTGATACTCAATGTAATGACCCGTCCCTCCACCGATATTGTCCCCACTTAGCCATTGCGGTTATCCAGCAGTATGGGGTTTTCAACGGGCATCGCTGCGGTAATCCAGCAAAAACTTCCTGGATGGTCACCCATCCCTGGATTGCTCCCGCCCGAGCACGCTTAACTGCAAAGTTATCTGCCAACTCTGGAGCCAGTTGTGCTGAAAAGGCCTCGGTGTTAGGAAAGGACTCATCATTACTTATATTCCATTCGGCCAACCACTGCCGAATATCGGGGTATTACAATACCACCACATTAAATTGGAGCAGTCCTCGGCTCCAGAATATATTTTCAAGCCCAGATCTCCGACGTTCCCTGCCCCTCATGAGAAGTACCTGGACCAATCCCGCCAGCGTACCTTCCCACCCTCAGCAGGTGACCCGTCGTCGGCTCTGATACCATTTGTAATGACCCGTCCCTCCACCGATACTGTCCCCACTTAGCCACTGCGGTTATCCAGCAATATGGGGTTTTCAACGGGCATCGTTGCGGTAATCCAGCAGAAACTTCCCGGATGGTCACCCATCCCTGGATTGCTCCTGCCCGAGCACGCTTAACTGCAGAGTTTTCTGCCAACTCTGGAGCCAGTTGTGCTGAAAAGGCCTCGGTGTTAGGAAAGGACAAATCATTACTTATATTCCATTCGGCCAACCACTGCCGAATATCGGGGTATTACACTCAAGGTGAGATTCCCAACCGAAATGTTTGAGAATATATTGCAGCAATTAAAATATATATCTGGAAGTTATATTAGTAAAGCATACTTGTACGCTAGCTAATATTGAGTTGTATTCCAAGAGGGATTTCGGTATTACAAATACATATTTGTTGGAATTATACAAAACAGAAAATGGGAATATATTGCATATTGGTTTCCAAACTACCTTGGTCTATATATAGTGAGGTTTGTTCTTCTTATAAACTTATCCCGAGGCAGGCACTTCAAGTTGTAGTCACTACTGTAGCCAACTAATAGCATTACTTGTACTATATTGAAGAGAAGAGTGAGAGTAACCTAATTAGGCGAAATCTCTTACGTCCGCTAGTTTAAAGACTTCCGTAGGATCAAGAAGCGTCTAGATAGTACAAGTTGGTGGGAAACTAGAATTTACATTGTTATTTTAGTTTTCGATTATTTGATTGACTAATAGTTGTTAAACCATGATTCCTCCTAGTTTGTTTATCATGAGAACCTTCTCTTCTGATATAAGGTCACTCGAACTTGATCAAAAATTAACGGGAGTTTAGATATGTTTTTAGATTTGACGATAGGCTTATGATCATACTCTGTTAACAGACTCCGTTCTGTACATGATCAATCATAAGGGTGTTAGAGCGCTGCTCGGTCGAACTTGCATGCGTTGCTATCTCAAGCATGTTTGTCAATGTTAGTGATCAAAACTATAAGTCTAGATTTCTAGTCTACTATAGCTAAGTCTCGGACTAGGATAGAAAGTGTAGTTGAGCTCAAGAACTCCATGGCGATCATCATACAAGACGAAGAACTACTCAAGGAACTGGTGGAACTTCATCGACTAAAAGGTATGTGGAGATTTGAACTTATCTATCACTCAAAAGTTTATGTACTCTATCTCCTATCTTGAGACAAAAGTCGTTTTGCTATATACACTTTGATTATACACATTTGCTATTTCGAGCCGAGTTTATCTCGCTTATATATTTCTCGAAATATGTGTTGATAAGCTTTCGCTTTAGCCAAGTTCATCTTTACCTAGTGACGAAAGTCATGTTGTGTTTCAATTACTTGAAAATGGCTTTGACGAAAAATAATTTGTGAATAACAACTATATAACGTCCTCTAAGAATGTTTCAATGATTGAAATGAGAGTTTAGATTATATAACCATTGTTGGATATAAGCATTGTGTGGAAACACATACATGTATAAGTCCTTATTCCTTGAACCAAAGTTTGTGTACTTTGCTGCTCAGGAAACCGGAACAGAGTCCGTGAACCCAGTCCGCGTACCCAGTCTGCGTATTGTCGGAGGTTCTCTTCCCGAGAAAATCTGCTGGAGTTTGTGAATCATTTACAAACTTATTCCGGGTACTTAAGTCCGCGTACCTAGTCTGCGTACTTAGGTTGGTTATATTCTAAAAACGATTATTCGTGAACTTATACCTATATTAACTAAGGAATGCAAGTTTGCAAACCGTGGCTATAACGTTCATGAATCGATTCGAGTGAATCAAATCATTTTTGCTTCGATTGTGTCTTGTATACTTCTATAAGATCTAAGCAATTGAACAACTCTCTAACTAGTTCATTTGAGTCATTTGGACTAGTTATGGTGAAGAAGAATATGGTTAATATGGAAGTGCTCATATGGCTGACCATTTGGTTAACTACTGTTGAACCAACGAATGTACATGTTTGGGTACGGTTACACAAACCTAAAAACGTGCATTTCATTTGTGTGTAACAATCTAAGTTTTCGATCTAACCGTTGAAAGATATTAGCTTGAATCTAATCAGGTTTTCATCTAACGGTGAATATTGAATGCTTTGTTACTAAGCTAACATTGATTGCAAACCCTGATTTGAAAGACTATATAAAGGAGAACTTTAGCAACTGGGAAACCTAATCCCCACACCCTCCTGTGTGATACTAGTTGTATAAACTAGAGTCGATTCTCCTTTAACCTTAGGTTTCTACCGAGACCCTGTAGGTTAACGACTTGAAGACTTTATTGGGATTGTGAAGCCATACCGATACTACTTTTTTGTAGTTGTGTGATCTGATCTTGCTGTTACTATCGTATTGAGTACAATCGTAACGATTGGCTTGAGATTGATATCTCCGATAGGCAAGATATAAAAGTAATTACAAACATCTTCGTCTCATCGTTTGTGATTCCACAATATCTTCTTTCGCCGCGTCGATTAAGATTATTGTGAGGTGATTGATAATACTAGGTTGTTCTTCGGGAATATAAGTCTGGGTTATCAATTGGTTCCTATTCACCTTGATTTATCAAAAGACGGAACAAAAACTCGTAGGTATTTCTGTGGGAGACAGATTCATCTATTACCGTAGACTTTTCTGTGTGATACATATTTGTTTATTAAAGTCTTCGACTTTGGGTCGTAGCAACTCTTTGTTGTGGGTGAGATCAGCTAAGGGAATCAAGTGCGTAGTATCCTGGTGGGATCAGAGACATAAGGAGCGCAACTGTACCTTGGATCAATGTGAGATTGATTGGGGTTCAACTACAGTCCAGATCGAATTTAGTTTGTAGTAGGCTAGTGTCTGTAGCGGCTTAATACAATGTGTGTTCAATCTGGACTAGGTCCAGGGGTTTTTCTGTATTTGCGGTTTCCTCGTATACAAAACTTCTGGTGTCTGTGTTATTTCTTTTCCGCATTATATTTTGTTATATTATTGAAATATCACAGGTTGTGCGTTTGAATCAATCAATTGGGAAATCCGACCTTTGGTTGTTGATTGAAATTGATTGATCCTTGAACATTGGTCTTTGGTACCGTTCCAGTGATTTCTCTTGTATTCAATTAGACTCGCAGATTTTTGCTTGAGTAAGAATTGAATCGAGAAAGAGAGATATAACTTGAATTGAATCGAGAAAGAGAGATATAACTCCTTGATATACTTTATTAAGATTGAGTCTAGTTGATTCTCTTGAAAGTATATTAGAGTTAGTCCATACAGATTGTTAATCGAAATATTGGGTGTGGTTGTTGTACCCCCGCTTTTTCAATTGGTATCAGAGCAGGCAAACACGTTTAAAGACCTTATAAGTATGTGTTTGTAGTGATCTGACTCTATGGACAAGAGTACTATCTCTGATAAACGTGTCACCAGAAACAAAAGTTCTGTCTCGTCTATTTCTATTAAAGAGAAAGATTCTTCAATCTCAAATATAGACGAACATTGTGTTCAAACAAGACAGACAGACTCCGACATGTGTTATTCCGATTACTCTTCAAAAGAGTCTATCTCTATTAATGAACTGGAAACAGCTGAAGAGAGTGAATTGATTCTAAATCTTGTTAGAATCCAAGCTGATAGATTTAATCGGTTGAAACATCATGTCAATGTTCTTCTTGGTGTAGTAAGAGACTGTAATTTCAAAGAAAATACTGAAGATCATTCTTCACGTATGGTTCTCGAGGCAAGCCTCAAAAAGGATGCTTTGGAAATTGAACATCGCTTGAGTAAACTCTCTATTCAAGGATGCTCTAAGCAGTCTAATATACCATGTACTTCTGCTACAACTGAATAAGTTCCATCTCCAGAAGTAAAATCAAAATCCCTTCCTATCATAAAAGATGTGTTAGTCTCCTCCTCTAATCAAGGAAGTTCTACATCACACGGAAGGAATAAATCTCCTAACGAGACTGTTAAGACTGTACTATCTAATCACTCTTGTGATCAGAAAGTATGTCTCTTTTGTGAGACAAAAAGTTCTGTTAAACAAAAGGGGAACTCTAGGTTGAATAAACATTCCTTTGTTCAACTTCAACACACCTTAGACTTAATTCTCAAAGGTGTAACTTACATTCGTATGTCTAAACCAATTGGTTTTCGTACTTACCCTGTGTATGCTACCAGGAAGGTCATTTCAATGAGTTCCTCGAATACTCAGAAGCAGAACAGTCATCTTAACAAAAATCGTCTAAGATCAAGTTTTATCTTCTGTTAACAGAGAAGATAATGTTACCTTAGGTGAGAACAAAATTCCAGGAGAAAGGAGAAAAAGTGATGATGCTAATGATAACCTGAAGGAAATGATTAAAGGTTATAAAGAAACCATCAACAGATTGTCTATCCTCTCAAGACAAAAATCTTCTGGTAAGGACTCAAACTATGTCTCGTATTTTGATGACAGTAAGTTTTATGATAATTTCTCACATCAAAAGGGACCCCTTTCTAGATTCGAAAGGAAAAGGAGATTTGATCATAAACACAATCCTCTTAATCAGCTAAGAGCTCATACTTGTGCTAATTAATCACAAGGGTTAAGAGCTTGCTCATAAAAAATCCTATTGAGCAAGAGGTGTAAAAATCAGGTATACTATGACAATTTTGTGTTCTGCTTAGTTGAGCTATCTTCTTATTGTTTATATCTAAACTAGTGTCTGCAGACAATATTGCCTAAAAGTATTTGTTATGTCTAGTATCGTTTCTCTATTTTAATGCAATTCTTATTGCATCTACGTTTCCTGCTACATTTGTGCTCTAAATTGCTTCTCTGAAGTTATGAAATTTATTGAGCCATTTACAAAAATTTCATGTAGCAGAGTTTTGTTATAAAACCTTATTTGGGTCATGTTGTATTCGTACATGTACCCGTGTTACCATTACGAGTCAACTGCTTGAAAACCTTAAAAACTACCTTCCCTAAGAAACCATTAAATACCAAATCTCTGAGTCACGTTTGCATACTCTGGGTTATTTTGTGGTTTGTCAAGAATGTCATCCTCTTCATCTTCACGTTCTGATGGCTTTGCGAGAGGCTTTCTTGATAAAGGTATTGGTTTTGAGTCCAAAGGGAGGAAGAAAAGAACCCTAGTTAAAGATGATCATCCCAATGCCTCATGTTACTATGCCTACACACTTTAAGGAATGGGGATATGGTCTCTGAAGTGGTTCATGATTTTCTTAAATACTTTAAGGAAGAAAAACTGCAGCTTGTTGATACTTTGAAAAGTCTTAATGTGTTAAGAACTGAGTTGGAAAAGGTTACTTCTGACCTAGGTCTCATAAAATCACAAGTTAATGACCTTCTCAATAAAGATATCTTTTCTAAAGATACAGTAGATGTTGTCGATAACAAGTTCAAAGACCTCAAGACTCATGAGGATAGTGAACTGTCTATTTGACACAAGTTCATGTTCGACTTTGGCATAAAAGTCCTCTTTGTTTTTTAGCTTGTTGATTTTATTTTCCTAGTAAATCTTCTATTAAGAATTTTATTTTCTTGTTTTGTTAGAAGAATAACTAGAGTTTGGAATAGCCATTATTGTGATTACACATAGCTATGTCCAACATTTTCATCTCATGTTTTTAGGTTTATTTGTATAAATTCTAAAAGATTGTTTGGAAGATGATTTTTGCAGTATTAATCTTTATGGTTTCATATATTGCAATTTGTTATGGGATATGTGTGTTTGCGTCCGTGAACTATGATTGTCCCATACTTTGTCAAAAGTTAAGTCTTTCATATGTCGATATGCATGTATTGATAAAAGAATGAATGAACTTTTGACATTAAAAAAGTTAAAGCCTTTTATGTCATATTTTGATGGAAGAAAGGATAAAACTTTTGTTTACGAGGATTATGTCTATTGTATGTCATTGTGCAAATAGTGATGGAAAATAGAATGAATCCTTGTCTATTCTGCAGTATTGATCTTTCCTGATTCATATTTTATGTATATACTGTGAGGCTCCGTAAGTTCTCTTATGTTGAGCATTTCCGATTAGATTAATCATGGATTTTCTTGTGGTTAATTTAGTTGAGTATTATTTGGATTCAAATTCATATTCGTATGTGATTTGTTATGTCCAAAGAAATCCTTCTTTTCTTATGAAATTAAGGTCGTTCTTGTTGTTCTTTCGGGAATGACATTTTATGGGGGAGAGTTCTTAATTGAACTTGTGCTTAATTGCCAAATCCTTGTGGGGAGTGCGGATGTGGAATATTATAGGGGTTATCTTGTATCTATATAAACTTCTTGATGAAAGCATTTAGCTTCGGCTATATGATTGCATCTAAATAAGTTGATATGTGCTTACTTTTGGTCATGAAATGTCTCTATGGAAATTTTCATTAGGATCCTGTTTTCGTACCTTTGCCAATTTTATTGAAAAAAAGGGGGAGAACTAATGTGTAGTTCACACTACAAATACATATGGTTTTCGGATCATTATGTAAGGGGGAGTGGTTTTCATGTGAGATGGAGTATTAACTAAGGGGGAGTGATACATATCACCATAGTATTGTTGTCGAAGTTGTGATATAATTGAACTTTGATGCTGTGTAATAATACTATGACACTGTATAACAATGATTGAGAACTCTTGTTTTCTCATTGTTATAGCTACGGATTTTCAAAAACGATGATGCTAAACTTACAACCTTTGAAATCATTGGAGTACTTGGAAGTGACGAAGATTTCGAGTAATGTTGAAGATTAGGCATGTGGAAGAAGAGCTACAAAAGTTTATTTATCTATTTTTGTATTCCATATGTATTGATAGTTTTGTCACTAAAATTGACAAAGGGGGAGATTGTTAGAGCACTGCTCGGTCGAACTCGCATGCGTTGCTATCTCAAGCATGTTTGTCAATGTTAGTGATCAAAACTATAAGTCTAGATTTCTAGTCTACTATAGCTAAGTCTCGGACTAGGATAGAAAGTGTAGTTGAGCTCAAGAACTCCATGGCGATCATCATACAAGACGAAGAACTACTCAAGGAACTGGTGGAACTTCATCGACTAAAAGGTATGTGGAGACTTGAACTTATCTATCACTCAAAATTCTATCTACTCTATCTCCTATCTTGAGACAAAAGTCGTTTTGCTATACAGACTTTGATTATACACGTTTGCTATTTCGAGCCGATTTTATCTCGCTTATCTATTTCTCGAAATATGTGTTGATAAGCTTTCGCTTTTGCCAAGTTCATCTTTACCTAGTGACGAAAGTCATGTTGTGTTTCAATTACTTGAAAATGGCTTTGACGAAAAATAGTTTGTGAATAACAATTATGTAACGTCCTCTAAGAATGTTTCAATGATTGAAATGAGAGTTTAGATTATATAACCATTGTTGGACATAAGCATTGTGTGGCAACACATACATGTATAAGTCCTTATTCCTTGAACCAAAGTCTGTGTACTTTGCTGCTCAGGAAATCGGAACAGAGTCCGCGAACCCAGTCCGCGAACTGTCGGAGGTTTTCTTCCCGAGAAAATCTGCCGGAGTTTGTGAATCATTTACAAACTTATTCCGGGTACTTAAGTCCGCGTACTTAGGTTGGTTATATTCTAAAAATGATTATTCGTGAACTTATACTTATATTAACTAAGGAATGCAAGTTTGCAAACCGTGGCTATAAAGTTCATGAATCGATTCGAGTGAATCAAATCGTTTTTTCTTCGATTGTGTCTTGTATACTAATGGTTATTTTATATAGTGGTAAGTAGAGTTGTCGTTCACTCGGACTTGTTGAAATTAATTTTAGGATTTAATAAAGAAAAATAATAAAAATAGAGATAATGTACAATTTATGTCACAAGATGAAGAGAGTTACTGGGACTCAGGATTCCACCAATTCTCACATTCATGCGGTTCATCTATTAATTCCGGACAATTAAAGCTCATAAAATAACAAACATCGACTCTAATTCTTAGCCAAGGTAGATTTTATAAAGAATTATATGTAATTCACAAGCATGACGCATCTAAAGTACCTAAGACTAAGCATGCGACATCTAACGAATTCACAAATAATCAAGAAAAATCATAAATCAATTATAATAGTGCAAATAGTCATAAAGAAATTAAATAGAATTACCACATGGGTGCAAAACAGCTTCCTCCGTCGTCCCAGTGATGGGTTCTAGCTCCGCATGGTGAAAACACTCTCAAAGGATTTTTTTTCATTGCTCAAAAAGGTGTTTACAAATGATGAAAAGGAGTAAACGATGAAAATCGGGTGTTTGCAACGTTTAAAATTGTTGCAAACACTGTTACAGAGAACGATAAAGATGAACTGCCGCTGTTATTGTAGCTTTAAGACTGTCTCCTAAACTACGACCCACGTTTGACAGTAGTTTACACTGTAGCATGAACGACTGTCTGGTGTGCGTCTTATGTTCTTCGTGTTCTTGGTGCAGCAACAGCAGAAAATAATTCTTTAACTTGATTTTCTCGATCTGTTGATGCTCTGTACCTCTCCCTAACTCTCCATCTCCCTTCTATGCTACCACAACTTCCATTTTATAGTCAAAATACCCATAGAATCTTGCCATTAACTCGAGAATAATGTGCCTTTACTCCCCTGCCTTGTACGTGAAATATTTTTTTAATTTTTTTTATTTCTCTGAATGTGTTGGCTGGAGATTCTCACGTGATTATTTGAAGATCACGCAGTATTTCACATTGATTTCGTGTTTTAGAGGTGCCAGGCCACATGAAAACCTCCCGAAAAAAAGATAATAATACCCGAAATAACTATCCACCGTGTTTTATCGTGTTTGTAGGAAATCTTCCTTTTTCAACGATTTTAATGCACCAGATCACGTCATCTTCTCTTCTAATTAGTTAGAGATAATATCTCGACATAATGACCCTTGAAAATCTCCAAAAGTAAGCAGAAGTTATCCAAAGAATACTCGGTCAAATAGAATCCTGCACAGCTGCGAACCAAAGTTCCCGCCAAAATTTCCCTTTTGAAAAAGAAGAAGATGGTGTGCCCTTAAACATTGGTGGGGTGCGAATAGCAGGTGCTGTCCTAGGGTGCCCCTTAGTAAATGAGGTGCCCTTTATCCAAAGCAGGGGTCCGTTTAGCAAATGTCCTCCGGGGGTGTTCCGATCAACTTTTCGAGCCGAATTTTCCAACCATCTTTATTTCCAAAAAATACCTACAAACACACAAAACACCATAATAAGGACAAAAATGAGTACTAACAATACGAAACATTGAGGACAAATTAGACACATAAATGCGTCTATCATATACTTCTATAAGATCTAAGCAATTGAATAACTCTCTAACTAGTTCATTTGAGTCATTTGAACTAGTTATGGTGAAGAAGAATATGGTTAATATGAAAGTGCTCATATGGCTAACCATTTGGTTAACTACTGTTGAACCAACGAATGTACATGTTTGGGTACGGTTACACAAACCTAAAAATGTGCATTTCATTTGTGTGTAACAAGCTAAGTTTTCGATCTAACGGTTGAAAGATATTAGCTTAAATCTAATCAGGTTTTCATCTAACGGTGAATATTGAATGCTTTGTTACTAAGCTAACATTGATTGCAAACCCTGATTTGAAAGACTATATAAAGGAGAACTCTAGCAACTGGGAAACCTAATCACCACAGCTCCTGTGTGATACTAGTTGTATAAACTAGAGTCGATTCTCCTTTAACCTTAGGTTTCTACCGAGACCCTGTAGGTTAACGACTTGAAGACTTCATTGGGATTGTGAAGCCAGACGGATACTACTTTCTTGTAGTTGTGTGATCTGATCTTGATGTTTCTATCGTATTGAGTACAATCGTAACGATTGGCTTGATATTGATGTCTCCGATAGGCAAGATATAAAAGTAATCACAAACATCTTAGTCTCATCGTTTGTGATTCCACAATATCTTCTTTCGCCGCGTCGATTAAGATTATTGTGAGGTGATTGATAATACTAGGCTGTTCTTCGAGAATATAAGTCCGGGTTATCAATTGGTTCATCGTCGGCGGCGCCAAAAATTAATGTAGTTTTTATAGTGGTAAATAAAGTGATTCGATTCTCGAACTTGTGAAGGATTTTTTTAGACTTAAATTCAAAACAAAAATAGAAAACTCACTAAAAATTATAGCAAACTCAGACAAAGATGTTATCAATATTAAAAGACACTGAGGCTAAGATTCCACTATTTTTCAAGTTCAAAGTGATTTAATCCAATATTTATATTCATGCAATTTTCTTGTTCAATTTGATTCTAAACTATTGCAGCAAGTAGATTCTCAAAATAACAAGTGTAAATCCGAAGCATAGAACATCAAAAACCTAGGTCCAAGCATGCTCTATCAAAAGAAATAACAATTGCTTAACAAAAATCATTCAAACAATTTTAATTGCAAATAAATAGATAAAATAGAATATACCACTTTTTGTTGGAAAAATAGCTTCCTCTATCGCCTCAGCAATGGGGTTTAGCTCCTCATATTAATCATGTCTCAAAATATGTGTTTGTTGCTCAAAAGTTGATTAAAAGAGTGAAAAGTAATAACACGATTGTTTGCAACGGTGTATCGGCGTTACAAAACAAACATTACAATGGAATCATTACGGAAGACTCATGTAAACACTTTGTTGGTAAACGATACTTAGGTTCTCAACAGTTGAATAACGATAGTTGTCTGCGACAGTTCCTTGTGCGTCTTATGTTCTTCGTGTTCTTGGTATTGCAGCAGCAGAAATAAAACTCCAACTCGTGATTTCAACGTTCTGTTCTCTTCTAAACTTCCCCCAAACTATCCGTAGCCTTCTTTGAGCCTCCCGAAATCTCTTATATACTTCACAGGTCACAAAATCATCGAGTTTTCTTCCCCCACAATCCACGGGATTTTTTTTCTTTTTTCCACGGAAAATATTCCTCCAGGAACTCGTTCTTTCCCTTCTTATTCTTCCCATCTCTTCTTTACGCAATAAACTCAAATATAACAGGGAACAAATACGTAACTTCCATAAACAAATCCAAACATACCCGAGTTTTCCTTCGTTTCCTATTCTTCCCTGTTTAACTGAGATGTAAAGATATCTTCCTTTTTTTATGATTCTAAAACACCTATCAACCATGTTTGAGTGTAACAGGGTAGTTTCAATCAAACCCCGCGTCAAAATCCGACAGAATCCCGTCCAAATCTCGCCCTGAAAATTCCGCAGCAAACCAACTTTTTTTTCCCCGCCATTTTTTCTCTTTAAAACGTGAAGAAGAAGAGGCGCCCCTATCCAGAGTAGAGGTGCGAATAGCAGCTGCCTTGGGGTGTCCCGAGGGTGCCCCTTAGTAATTTGGGTACCCCTTATCCATAGTGAGAGTCCGAATAGCATGTGTCCTCCGGGCGCTTTTACCAACTTTTCGAGCCGATTTTTCCAAAAATGTTTATTGGCCAAAAATACCTACACGCGCATAAAACACCATAATAAGTACAAAAATAAGCACTATCAATATAAAGAATTGAGAAAAATTAGACACAAAAATGTGTCTATCACTTAACTTTTGTAGTCAAAAGTTCATTATATCTTTTATCAATACTTTCATACCGGCATATAATAGACATAACTTTTGAGCATCCTCATCTGTTCTTCTTATGGATTTAACACATTTAGCAATTTAATTGAAAGATAAAATCATTCAAGGCTAAAGTACCATTAAAGTTATTACAATCATTAAAACTAACAGATTTAACAAGATCAACATAAGAAGTTCAGCAGACAAGACAAGTAATATCATTGCACGTACAGAAATTAATCACTTAACTCATAATAATCCCTAGCAATTTCATAAAACTTCTCTTTTAGTTCAGGATGAGGTGTCTCGGCATAATCCACCTGCTCTTTCAACACCTCAACTTCTTGCTGGAGACGAATGAGTTCAGAGTTGGGAGCTACAAGAGCTCTGGTCATTTTCCTAATGCTTGTCATGGTCAAGACCTTTGGTCCTCCAAGATTTGTTCCAACGGCAACAATACCAAATTGACTAGAAATCCTTGGGATGAGACAAGGAAAGCCAGGAGTCTTCTTCGAAATCTGTTTGACACTTATCATCTGTCGAATAATAAGGCCACATAAGTCAATCTTCCTACCTTCAACAACGTAATAAACCAATTCATCAAGAGTCCTGGTCCATAATTGTCTGTCAATTGTGCTAGGCATCAAGTTGGCCACCAGAAGCTTTCCAGTAACTTTGAGGAACAATGCAGCATCATGAACATCAATCTTTCCTTTATACCATGAGACATTATTTGCAAGAAGGAAGTTTGAGAGCACATTTGGAGACGGCCTCAAATGTTCAGGAGGTGCTAAGAGAAAATCACCATCATGAGACAAGTTTAGCAGTTCAGCAATGACTTGTCGATTCACAATAAGGAATCTTCCTTCAACCATAGTTTTGAATGAGTAGTTGACAGTATCAGGCTCATGCAGGTTTGCATAAAATTGGGCGGTCAAATATATGTTGTTCCCATGGGACGGTGAATAATTCCCCAATTATGATTCTCAAAGAACCCAGCAAGACCATCTACTCTAAGTTCAAAGGGTTTATAAATCCTTTCAATAATAGGTTTCTTTGTACTATATTCCACATAAAAAGTCTCTTCACGATTTTGGGTACCCGAACTTTCACCACAACTACCCCTCTTCCTAGAACTCAAAGTAATGAACTAAATCACAAAGTGGAGTTGAGAGACTTACTTGGTACACGAACTGATGCAAATGGTAGAACCCCAGAACCGCAATGAAACGAGAAACAAGAACCAACCCGTGGTGTGATTTCTTGTTGTGAAAACAATGATACCAAGAATTCCCAAAACGTTTGAGAATTGAGATTATGGCAACCATCAAGTTGTCATATCAACATGTGACTGTTGACATGGTCTTTGACCAGTCAAACAATCAAAGGACTAATGTTGATACACGAAAATAACTAACCCTAAAATAGATATATAGTCCCTTAACCTATTAAGGGTCCCTTTTAGGATAGAGCGACTAGGGGACTAGGCCGAACCCACAAGGTTGGGATAGTCCTAGCCCATGAAAGAGGATATTAAACTAGTTGGGCTTTGGCTTAAGAAAGGAAGAAAACCTCTTAGGGTTTGTTAATAACTTGAAGAAGAGGGAAATGATAGTTTAGTAATATATTAATCTTATGGGTACTTATCCATAAGGAAAGAGAGGATAATTACTATAAAAGGGAAAAGAAAGTATGCTTAGAGGACACAATTAAGACACTATTACTCTTCATAAACCTATCTACACCTTGGGAGTACTTTCTGTGATTAGGCCTAGTTCCTCCTTCCCACATTTTACCCCATCAACAGTTTCCCACCAAATTTCTTCCAAGATAACTGGGAAACCACATGACCTGATATCATCAAGATGGTGCAAAGTTTTTTTACAAATGGTTATCTCCTGAAAGAGATGAATTCTACTTTTGTCACCCTAATTCCCAAAGTTCATTTTCCTAAACAACGATGCCTCTCCGACGCAAGAATAACGTGGATTTCAGACCCATAGCTCTTTGCAATACAACCTATAATCTCATTTCTAAACTTCTAGCTAAAAGAATGAAACCTCTCCTAAGCAAAATAGTATCCCCATACCGATTAAGTCAAGGAGAAGCGGGATGAATGGAGAAATGAATTCAGGAAATGGGAAGAAATGCCTTCATTCATGGGAAGACGGATAAATGATAATACCATGGTGGCACATGAAATAATACATAGGACAATCAAGGTTGGATGGGCCTTAAGATTAATATATCAAAGGCTTTTGACATGGTTGAATGAAATTTTCTTATAGCTGTCCCTAAAGAAAATGGGTTTCTCTAGTAGATGGTGTGATCTTATAATGCAATGTATATCCACAACAAACTTGCCTATCCTTCTTAATGGGGTTCCTTGTGATTTTTTCAAACCCACTAGACGGTTAAGACAAGGTGACCCCTTGTCTTCATTTATGGGAGATTAAGGTTTTTACAAATGGTTATCTCCTGAAAGAGATGAATTCTACTTTTGTCACCCTAATTCCCAAAGTTCATTTTCCTGCCTCTCCTGTGGATTTCAGACCCATAGCTCTTTGCAATACAACCTATAATCTCATTTCTAAACTTCTAGCTAAAAGAATGAAACCTCTCCTAAGCAAAATAGTATCCCCATACCAGTCTGCCTTCATTCCGGGAAGACGGATAAATGATAATACCATGGTGGCACATGAAATAATACATAGGACAATCAAGGTTGGATGGGCCTTAAGATTAATATATCAAAGGCTTTTGACATGGTTGAATGAAATTTTCTTATAGCTGTCCTAAAGAAAATGGGTTTCTCTAGTAGATGGTGTGATCTTATAATGCAATGTATATCCACAACAAACTTGCCTATCCTTCTTAATGGGGTTCCTTGTGATTTTTTCAAACCCACTAGACGGTTAAGACAAGGTGACCCCTTGTCTTCATACCTATTTACCATATGTATGGAGGTACTCTTTAGAACTCTAGTGCATGCTGAGTTGACTGGAAAACTACATGGCATTAAAGTTGTAAAAAAAACTTCACCAGTTAGCCACTTGTTATTTGCAGATGATTGCATCATATTCTGTAAAGCCAGTGAGGAGGAAGCCCAAAACATCCTCTCTATCCTAGAGGAATTTAGTAACTGCTCAGGGCAAATGATAAACCTAAACAAGTCTGGCATCTTTTTCGGTAAAAACACTCAGCCTGATATGGTTCAGGATATCACTGGTAAGATGGGAATTTCCCCAATACCTCTAACTAATAAATACCTAGGATCCCCTCTCTTCACTAACAAGTCTAAAACTACAGCCTTTTATCCTATCATTGTCATCCTCAAAGGAAGAATGACAGGATGGAAAGGCAAGACTATAAACCCTGCAGGAAAGGTGGTTATGATAAAACATGTTACTTCAACCATGGCCAATTACTAGATGAGCACATTCAAAATTCCCAAATATACAATAGAGGAAATGAATGAAATTCAAAGGGACTTCTTTTGGGGAAAAGAAGAAGGAAAGAGCAAAGGAATATATCCAAAAGCTTAGATCTCCTTATGCAAGGAAAAAGATGAAGGGGGACTAGGATTCTTGAATCTAGGAAAATTCAACAAAGCTATCATCTCCAACATGGGATGGAGAATGATGCAAAAACCCGACTCTCTGGGAGCACAGGTGATGCAAGCAAAATACTATCTTGAGGGGGACATAATGCATATATCCACAAAACCAAAACCAACTGACTCTTGGGTTTGGAAGGGAATCCTCTCTGGAATAGAGAATATTCAAAATATTGGTACATGGGAAATTGGTAATGGAAGCCAAATAAAGATATGGGAGGATAAGTGGTTACCAAAACAAAAGGTATCACTTACAAGACCTCCAAATTCCCATGACAATATCCAAACTGTAAAAGATATGATCATAAACCAAAACCAATGGAATGAAGAGCTACTAGCTGAAATTTTCAGTAACGAAATTGTCAGTAACATCAAAAAGATAACTATTTATCCTAACCAGGAAGATAAAGTCATCCGGCTCCTCACTAAAGATGGGAATTTCACTGTTTATTTTTTTTATATAAAGAATTGACAAGTGAAAAGGGTACATGGAAACTAGATACTAGTCCATCCATAAAACTTTTCATTTGGAAAGCTTCCCATAATATCCTTCCTACGGGAGAAAAGATTGGTAAAATCTTAAGCTACATTGAAGACACCCGCAAAATCTGCAACTGTCAAAGGGAATCTCTAACCCACCTATTTATGTATTGTCCATTGATTATGCAAGTCTGGCATAAATTAAAAATAGATCCAATAATAACTTATAAACAGTTTCAGGACTTTCCTATCTGGCTATCTTACTTGTTAGGAAGGAACAATACAAACACAAAATGGGTAATCTTAGCAGTCACTGTTCTGTGGAATGTCTGGAAAGAAAGATGTAACATCAACTTCCATAGAACTAAATCTACTGCTGCTCAAATAGCCAAGGAAATAATACATTTCATGAATACTAGACAAGCAGCTGATAACAGATTACAAAAGAACTTCATGCATATAGATTATACCAAAAAGGATGCTGAAGAACAAATCATTGAATTCATGATAACTTAGATACCTCCACCCCTCTTTACTATGAAAATAAACATGGCAGTTGTATTTGAAAATGCGGGGTACAACAACCACACCCAACAATTTGTTTGGAAATCTGAGAGGACTTACTCCAATATACTTTAAAGAGAATCAACTAGACAGTCAGACTCAATCTTTAGAAAAGTATATCAAAGAGTTTATATCTCTATCTCTCAATTCAATCTGCAATCAGCAAATAGAAATTTGTGAGCCCGATTGAATATAAGAGTAGTAACTTGAACGGTACCAAAGACCAATGTTCAAGGATCAATCAATTTCAATCAACAACCAAAGGTTGGATTTCCCAATTGATCGATTCAACGCACAACCTGTGATATTTCAATTATATAACAAAATATAATGCAGAAAAGAAATAACACAGACACCAGAATTTTGTTAACGAGAAAACCGCAAATGTAGAAAAACCCGGGGACCTAGTCCATCATTGAAAACCACACTGTATTAAGCCGCTACAGACACTAGCCTATTAACAATGAACTTCAGAATGGACTGTAGTTGAACCCTAATCAATCTCACACTGATTCAAGGTACAGTTGCGTTCCTTACGTATCTGATCCCAGCAGGATACTACACACTTGATTCCCTTAGCTGATCTCACCCATAACCAAGAGTTGCTACAACCTAAAGTCGAAGACTTGATAAACAAATTTGTCTCACACAGAAAAGTCTATTGGAATAGATAAGTCCGTCTCCCACAGAAATACCTATGAGTTTTGTTCCATCTTTTGATAAATCAAGGTGAACATAAACCAATTGATAAACCGGTCTTATATTCCCGAAGAACAACCTAGTATTATCAATCACCTCACAATAATCTAAATCATATGGAAGCAAAACTAGATATTGTGGAATCACAAACGATGAGACGAAGGTGTTTGTGATTACTTTTTATCTTGCCTATCGAAGATTAAATCTCGAGCAAATCTTAGAGAAGATAGTACTCAGACGATAGAATCGGGCAAGATCAGATCACGCAACTACAGAGAAAATAGTTGGGTCTGGTTTCACAATCCCAATGAAGTCTTCAAGTCGTACATGGTCTCGTGAGAAACCTAAGGTTAAAGGAGAATCGACTCTAGCTATGCAACTAGTAACACACAGAAGTGTGGGTATTAGGTTTCCCAGTTGCTAGAGTTCTCCTTTATATAGTTTTCAAATTAGGGTTTGCAATCTAAGTCACAATGGTAACAAAGCATTCAATATTCACCGTTAGATGAAAACCTGATTCAACCAAGCAAATATCTTTCAACCATTAGATCGAACTTAGCTTTTTACACACAAATGAAGTACCCTCATTTAGGTTTATGTAACCGTACCTAAACATGTACACCATGTTGGCTCAACAATAGTTAACCGAAGTTAGCCATATGAATACTCTCATATATTCATCTTAACCATAACTAGCTAAAATGACTCAAATGAAACTAGTTAAAGAGTTGTTCAATCGCTATATTCTCATAGAAGTATACAAGAACACAATTGAAGCAAAATCGGTTTGATTCACTCGAATCAATTCATCAACATTATAGCCACGGTTTGCAATGATTGCATTCCTTATTATATAAATGTTTAAGTTCATGTACACAACCGATTTTAGAACTTTAACCTTCAAGTATGCAAACGTGTACGCATACTTGAAATACTCGGACCAAGATAGCATAAATATTCGGACATGAACCTTACGCCAATACGCGAACGGGTGCGCATACTTAGGTTCCCGGATTTTTCAAGCCAACATGTGCGCGTACGTGTACGCATACTATGGTTCCCGGACATGGATTACATATGTGCAAGAGTACACAACATGTCATATCCAATAATGGTTAAGTGTTCTAAACTCTTATTTCAATCATTGAAACTTTCTTAGAGGATGACAATAGCCGTTTTCACACACTATTAGCATCAAAGCAATTTTCAAGTTATTGAAATAATCATAACGAAACATTTCAAGTCTACACCAAATGATTGTATCATACAAACCATGTAAGATGTTACTCGACAATTTTCACATGATCATCTTTTCACTTGGTTCAAGAATATAAGATGAACTTGGTCGAAACGAAAGCTTGCCAACACATGTTCCGAGAAATATGTAAGCGAGTTAAACTCAACTCGAAATCTCAAATGTGTATAATAGAAAACTATATCGTAACACGACTTATGTCTCAATATAGGAGATAGAGTAGAAATAGACTTTCCAAGTGATAGATGAGTTTCAGTCTCCACATACCTTTTGTTGATGAAGTTCCACAAGCTCTCCTTAGTAGTTCTTCGTCTTCAAATGATGAACGCCGTGAAGTCTAAGGCTCAACTACACAATTTATGTCCTAGTCCGAGACATCTATAAGTAGACTAGAAATCAAGACTTATAGTTTTGATCACTAACATTGACAAACATGCTTTAGATAGCTACGCATGCGAGTTCGACCTAGTAGTGATCTAACAATCTCCCCCTTTGTCAATTTTAGTGATAAAACTATCAATACATATGGATTACAAAATAAATAAAACTTTGTAGCTTCTCATCCAAATGCTTGATCTCCTTGGCTTCTTCAACACGACTCGAAATCTTCGTCACTTCCAAGTACTCCATGATTTTAAACGTGTTCAACTCAGCATCATAGTTGTTGAAGATCCGTAGCGATAAAAATGAGAAAACAGTTGCTCTCAATCATTGTTATACAGTGTCATAGTATCATTACACAGTATCAAAGTTCAATTGTATCACAACTTTGACAACAATACTATGGTGATATGTATCATTCCCCCTTAGTCAATACTTCATCTCGACATGAAAACCACTCCCCCTTACATAATGATCCATAAACCATATGTATTTGTAGTATGAAATTACACATTAATTCTCCCCCTTTTTGTCAATATAAAATGGAAAAGGTACGAAAACTAGTGGGATCCTCATGAAATTTTCATAGGGATACTTCATGACCAAAAGAGAATAACATATCAACTTATTTAGATGCAATCATATAGCCGAAGCTAAATGCATTCATCAAGGAGTTTATAAAGATACAAGATAACTCCTACAATATTCCATAGCCGCACTCCCCACAAAGATTTGGCAATTAAGCACAAGTTCAAAAAGAACTCTCCCCCATAAAATGTCATTCCCGAAAGAACAACAAGAGCGACCTTACTTTTACGAGAAAATAAGGATTTCTTTGGACATAATCAAATCACATGAGAATCATGAATTTGTATCCAAAAAATCACAATTGGATTAGCCACAAAAATGATCAATTCAATTGACCATGCTCAACATAAGGGAACTTACGGAGCAACACAATATATGCACAAAGATATGGATCAGGGAAGGACCAATACTGCGAAATAAACAAAGATTCATTCTATTTTTCATCATTATTTACACAACGACAAATAATAGACTTAATCTTTGTAAACAAAAGTTCATCCTATCTTTCATCAATATTTGCATAAAGACATAATAGGCTTAACTTTTGTTTGTCAAAAGTTCGTTCTATCTTTTATCAATACTTTCATATCGACATATAATAGAGATAACTTTTGAACAAATATGGGACAGTCTAGGTTCACGGACGTAAACAACATATTCCATAACAATTTGCAACATATGAAACCATAAAGATTAATAATGCAAAAATCATCTTCCAAATAACTTAGAATTTAAATAAATAAATCTAAAAACATTGAAGATGAAAACGTTGGACATAGCTATGTGTACTCACAATAATGGCTATTCCAAACCCTAGTTATCCTTCTTAAAATACAAGAATAAAATTCTCATAAGAAGTTTCCTAGACAAAATAAAGACTTAGACATGATCAGCAACCAAGGAACGGATAAAGGCTAGTTCATCAGATGTTTTCTTTAGCTCTTTTTTCAGAAAAGCCAGATTCTTCGATGCAATCTCAAGCCGTTCACAAACGACCTCAAAATCTTGAAGAAAATTTCCAACCAATTGAAAGGACATATGGATTGGAAGATCTTTTTCATGATCAATTGCTTTATAGCAGACAATGGAGATGGGTTCTTCGTGAAGTTCAAAAGCATTGGCATCATCATATTTGTCTTTCGTTTTGCATCCTTCCATTGTGCACACCATTCCAAGAGAAGACTTGACATTACCGAACCAATATATATTAAAAAGAAGACTTTGATATATATTTAACTTTTCACACAAGAGAACCCTAGGGTTACTTGTAGACCTTTGATAATGGGTCGGGTGCACAGAGTTCATGGTTATTGTTAGAGCACTGCTCGGTCGAACTCGCATGCGTTGCTATCTCAAGCATGTTTGTCAATGTTAGTGATTAAAACTATAAGTCTTGATTTCTAGCATATTTATAGATATCTCGGACTAGGACATAGATTGTGTACTTGAGCTTAGACTTCACGACGTTCATCATTTGAAGACGAAGAACTACTAAGGGGAGCTTGTGGAACTTCATCGACAAAAGGTATGTGGAGACTTAAACTCATCTATCACTTGGAAAGTCTATTTCTACTATATCTCCTATATTGAGACATAAGTCGTATTAAGATATAGTTTTCTATATACACATTTGAGATTTCGAGTTGAGTTTATCTCGCTTATATATTTCTCGAAATATGTGTTGGAAAGCTTTCGGTTCGACCAAGTTCATCTTATATCATGTGAAAATTGCCGAGTACATCTTACATGGTTTGTGTGATACAATCATTTGGTGTAGTCTTAGAATGTTTCGTAATGATTATTTCAATATCTTGAAAATTGCTTTGATGCTATTAGTGTGTGAAAACGGCTATTGTCATCCTCTAAGAAAGTTTCAATGATTGAAATAAGAGTTTAGAACACTTAACCATTATTGGATATGTCATGTTGTGCACTCTTGCACATATGTAATCCATGTTTGGGAACCATAGTATGCGCACCCGTTTGCGTACCTGTTGGTTTGAGAAATCCGGGAACCTGAGTATGCGTACACGTTTGCGTACTGGCGTACAGGTTCATGTCCGAGAATTTTTGCTGGGATTGAAAGTCCGCGTGCCCGTTTGCGTACTGGCGTAACCCAATCTTGGTCCGGGTATTTCAGTACGCGTACCCGTTTGCATACTTGAAGGTTAAAGTTCTAAAATCGGTTATGAGCATGATCATAAACATTTATATAATAAGGAATGCAATATTTGCAAACCGTGGCTATAATTTTCATGATTGATTCAAGTGAATCAAACCGATTTTGCTTCAATTGTGTTCTTGTATAATTCTATGAGAATATAACAATTGAACAACTCTTTAACTAGTTTCATTTGAGTCATTTGAACTAGTTATGGTTAAGATGAATAAGGTTGATATGAGAGTAATCATATGGCTAACCTTGGTTAACTATTTGTGAGCCAACATGGTGTACACGTTTGGGTACAGTTACATAAACCTAAATGAGGGTACATTTCATTTGTGTGTAACAAGCTAAGTTCGATCTAACGGTTGAAAGATATTAGCTTGGTTGAATCAGGTTTTTCATCTAACGGTGAATATTGAATGCTTTGTTACCAAGGTAACTTAGATTCCAAACCCTGATTTGAAAACTATATAAATGAGAACTCTAGCAACTGGGAAACATAATCCCCACACCTCATGTGTGTTACTAGTTGCATAAACTAGGGTCGATTCTCCTTTAACCTTAGGTTTCATCGAGACCCTGTAGGTTAATGACTTCAAAGACTTCATTGGGATTGTGAAGCCACACCCAACTATTCTCTTTGTAGTTGTGTGTTCTGATCTTGCCCGATTCTATCGTATTGAGTACAATTGAAATAATTGACTCGAGATTAATTTCTCCGATAGGCAAGATAAAAGTAATCACAAACATCTTCGTCTCATCGTTTGTGATTCCACAATATCTTGTTTCGCTAGTCGAGTAAGATTAATGTGAGGTGATTGATGATAATACTAGGTTGTTCTTCGGGAATATAAGTCCGGATTATCAATTGGTTCCTATTCACCTTGATTTATCAAAAGATGGAACAAAAACTCTTGGTTATTTCTGTGGGAGATAGATTTATTCAATCTATAGACTTTTCTGTATGAGACAGATTTGTTTATCAAGTCTTCGACTTTGGGTCGTAGCAGCTCTTGGTAGTGGGTGAGATCAACTAAGGGAATCAAGTGCGTAGTATCCTGCTGGGATTAGAGACGTAAGGAACGCAACTGTACCTTGAATCCGTGTGATATTGATTAAGGTTCAACTACAGTCTAGTCCGAAGTTCATTGGTGGTAGGCTAGAGTCTGTAGCGGCTTAATACAATGTGGTGTTCAAACTGGACTAGGTCCCGGGGGTTTTCTGCATTTGCGGGTTTCCTCGTTAACAAAATTCTAGTGTTTGTGTTATTTCTTTTCCGCATTATATTTTGTTATATAATTAAAATATCACAGGTTGTGCGTTAAGATCAATCAATTAGAATATCCAACCTTTGGTGGTTGATTTACATTGATTGATACTTGAACATTGGTCTTTGGTACCATTCAAGTTGTTTCACATAATAATCAGGCTCGCGGATTTCTATTTGTTTGATTTGCTGATTACATTATGAAACAGAGATACTAAACTCTTTGATATACTTTACTCTAGATTGAGTCTAACTGTCTAGTTGATTCTCTAGAAAGTATATTGGAGTAAGTCCCCTCAGATTGCCAAACGAATTGTTGGGTGTGGTTGTTAGACCCCCGCATTTTCAATTGGTATCAGAGCAGGCAAACACATTAAAGACCTTATAAGTCCGTGTTTGTAGCGATCTGATATGGACAATAGTGATATCTCAATAAATGCACCACCAGATCCAGGGATTCTAGAATTCTCTTCCATGACTGATTTAATAAAATCTATAGAAGAAGTTCTATCTAAACCTCCACCAGGTTTAAAATCCCTTGAAGTTTTTTCAGAGCTTGAAAAGAAACTTGAAAGCTTATCTTCTGATGTTGATTTGTTTCTCCAGAATGAACAAGAGTCTCTTGACAGGCTAAATCAAGTTATGATGAATAATATTCATGTTGAGGTTGACATTGATTTACTAATCAATGAGAGCAATGCTCTTCCTCTGTGTAATCCAATTGGTTGTAGCAAACTAAACGAATTACAAGAAGAGTTTAAGTTTAAGTCATATGACTGCATTACCTCTAAGCATGAATCAATTCATCAGTCAAGCCCTGATACATCTTCTCAAGATAATGGTATTGCCCTCTTTTGTGAGAAAGTCAGGATGTCTCTTTTTATCAAAAGAGTTTCCCTGTGCAGTACTAAACATTATCTGCAAAGACCGTGGGTTGTAAGTTGTAAACGAAGAAATCAGGAACATAAATTATCTTGTGCTCTTTTTATGTTCTTTGAAAAACTTGTAAAAACAGTCCCTTGGGTTTCTTTCAATACTGTAAGATGTAAGAGTAGTTGGAAAGAAACTCTTTCTTGGTGCCATGGTGAGCAAGACATTGTTCACCTCAACACAACTTAATTGTGTTGGAAGTGCATCCTCACCAAGAAATGCCCTGGTATGTATACGGTGAGGGAAGCACAAGAATTGTGGCGCACAGATTATGTTCGGTAAGGCTGTAGAATTCGATTGGATCTTTCTAAAAAGGTATGTCTATAAACTTGAGTAAGATTTGTGCTTTTTTTTTTGCTCAGAGTACTTATAATGATCCATGTACCTTGCTACCTAACTTGATCTGTGTTTAAGGTTCTTAAATGTTTTGGTATGAAAATAGTAGTTTGGGATGTTTGGACTTCATGGTAGACATACCATGTATGCAGACCATCATTTAAAATCAAAATCCAGGGGTTTTAGTACGCATACCCTTGCATACTACCCCAGGTCATGAAAATTCGTTTGCATACCCGTATGCATACTTGCATGTAGACGTCGATATTCGGTAAACTTGTTTTGGCCGTATCTTCTTCCTCCGAACTCGGAATGACCTCATTATTTTTAAATTGTCTTCCTATTTGAATTCTCTTCAAAATGGATATGAGAATTCTTGAATTTGGATGAGTTAAGATTGGTATTTGTCCTGTCTCTTGTTTTTGAGTGTTTTGCTCCGTCTCGTCGCACTTGTTCCACTTATCTTGGACTTGGGCAGTTGTTATTCTTGGAGTACTACTCTTCTAAGCTCATTTGTATCTTTTAAAAGAATGTTATTGGTGAACCACAAAGAAGGAAGTTCAAGAATGGGCAGTAGCACGCATTACTATGGGTTTCTTGAATGTTCACAATCATTTGTGAACTATGGTGCATGGTCGTTAATGACTTTGTATGTTCTTCTTTGTTAAGAAAATCTTTTTATACGCCTTTGGTAGCTATTCTTGGTATAATGACAAATCATCTAAGGACAAATCATCTTATATGTGCATTACGAGTTTATCTTGATGCCTAGGAAACTTCTTATGAGAATTTATTCTTGTTTTTGAGAAGGATTACTAGATTTTGGAATAACAATTATTGTGAGTACACATAGCTATGTCCAACGTTTTGATCTTCATGTTTTTAGATTTATTTATTTAAATTATAAGTTTTTTTTGGAAGATGATTTTTGCAATTTTAATCTTTATGATTTTCTATATTGCAAATTGTTATGGATATGTTGTTTACGTCCGTGAACCTGTGACTGTCCCATACTTGTTCAAAAGTTATCTCTATTATGTCGGTATGAAAGTATTGATAAAAGATAGAATGAACTTTTGACAAACAAAAGTTAAAGCCTTTTATGTCATTACGGAAATTTTGATGAAAGAAAGGATACACTTTTGTTTACAAGGATTAAGTCTATTATATGTCATTGTGCAAATAGTAATGAAAAATAAAATGAATCCTTGTATATTCCGCAGTATTGGTCGATCTCCGATCCACATTGTTGTGCATATACTGTGTTGCTCCGTAAGTTCTCTTATGTCGAGCATGACCAATTGAATTGATCATTTTTGTGGTTGATTCAATTGAGATTTTTGGATTAAAATCCATGTTTTCATGTGATTTGGTTATATCCAAAGAAATCCTTCTTTTCTTATAAAAGCAAGTTCGCCTTTGTTGTTCTTTCGGGAATGACATATAATGGGGGAAAGTTCTTTTTGAACTTATGCTTTATTGCCAAATCTTTGAGGGGAGTGCGGCTGTCGAATATTATAGGGGTTATCTTGTATCTTTATAAACTCCTTGATGAATGCATTTAGCTTCGGCTATATGATTGCATCTAAATAAGTTGGTATGTTATTCTCTTTTTGTCATGGAGTATCTTTATGAAAATTTCATGAGGATCCCACTAGTTTTCGTACCTTTGCCAATTTATATTGACAAAAAGGGGGAGAATTAATGTGTAGTTTCATACTACAAATACATATGGTTTACGGATCATTATGTAAGGGGGAGTGATTTTCATATCGAGATGAAGTATTGACTAAGGTGGAGTGACACATATCACCATAGTATTGTTGTCAAAGTTGTGATACAATTGAACTTTGATGTTGTGTAATAATACTATGACACTGTATAACAATGATCAAGAGCATTTGTTTTCTCATTGTTATCGCTACTGATCTTCAACAACTATGACGCTGAGTTGAACACGTTTAGAATCATGGAGTACTTGGAAGTGACGAAGTTTTCGAGTCATGTTGAAGATGCCAAGGAGATCAAGCATTTGGATGAGAAGCTACAATTTTAATTATTTTGTAATCCATATGTATTGATAGTTTTGTCACTAAAACTGACAAAGGGGGAGATTGTTAGAGCACTGCTCGGTTGAAATCACATGCGTTGATATCTCAATCATGTTTTTGAATGTTAGTGATCAAAACTATAAGTCATGATTTCAAGCCTATTTATAGATATCTCAGACTAGGACATAGATTGTGTAGTTGAGCTTAGACTTCACGGCGTTCATCATTTGAAGACGAAGAACTACTAAGGGGAACTTGTGGAACTTCATCGACAAAAGGTATGTGGAGACTTAAATTCATCTATCACTTGGAAAGTTTATTTCTACTATATCTCTTATATTGAGACATAAGTTGTATTACGATATAGTTTTTTATATACACATTTGATATTTCGAGCTGAGTTTATCTCGCTTACATATTTCTCGAAATATGTGTTGGCAAGCTTTCGGTTCGACCAAGTTCATCTTATATCATTTGAAATTACCGAGTAACATATTACATGGTTTATGTGATACAATCATTTGGTGTAGTCTTGGAATGTTTCGTAATGATTATTTCAATATCTTGAAAATTACTTTGATGCTAATAGTGTGTGAAAACGACTATTGTCATCCTTTAAGAAAGTTTCAATGATTGAAATAAGAGTTTAGAACACTTAAACATTATTGGATATGTCATGTTGTGCACTCTTGCACATATGTAATCCATGTCCGGGAACCATAGTATGCGCACCCGTTTGCGTACCTGTTGGTTTGTGAAATCCGAGAACCTAAGTATGCGTACTCGTTTGCGTACTGGCGTACAGGTTCATGTCCGAGAATTTCTGCTGGGATTGAAAGTTCCCGTACCCGTTTGCGTACTAGCGTAACCCAATCTTGGTTCGGGTATTTCAAGTATGCGTACGCGTTTGCATACTTGAAGGTTAAAGTTCTAAAATCGGTTATGAACATGAACATAAACATTTATATAATAAAGAATGCAATCTTTGCAAACCGTGGCTATAATGTTCATGATTGATTCAAGTGAATCAAACCGATTTTGCTTCAATTGTGTTCTTGTATAATTCTATGAGAATATAGCAATTGAACAACTCTTTAACTAGTTTCATTTGAGTCATTTGAACTAGTTATGGTTAAGATGAATAAGGTTGATATGAGAGTAATCATATGGCTAACCTTGGTTAACTATTTGTGAGCCAACATGGTGTACACGTTTGGGTACGGTCACATAAACCTAAATGAGGGTACATTTCATTTGTGTGTAACAAGCTAAGTTCGGTCTAACGGTTGAAAGATATTAGCTTGGTTGAATCAGGTTTTTCATCTAACGGTGAATATTGAATGCTTTGTTACCAAGGTAACTTAGATTGCAAACCCTTATTTGAAAACTATATAAAGGAGAACTCTAGCAACTGGGAAACCTAATCTCCACACCTCCCGTGTGTTACTAGTTGCATAAACTAGAGTCGATTCTCCTTTAACCTTAGGTTTCTTCGAGACCCTGTAGGTTAACGACTTCAAAGACTTCATTGGGATTGTGAAGCCAGACCCAACTATTCTCTTTGTAGTTGCGTGTTCTGATCTTGCTTGATTCTATCGTATTGAGTATAATTGAAATAATTGACTCGAGATTAATTTCTCTGATAGGCAAGATAAAAGTAATCAGAAACATCTTCGTCTCATCGTTTGTGATTCCACAATATCTTGTTTCGCTAGTCGATTAAGATTATTGTGAGGTGATTGATAATAATAGGTTGTTCTTCGGGAATATAAGTCCGGATTATCAATTGGTTCCTGTTCACCTTGATTTATCAAAAGACGGAACAAAAACTCTTGGGTATTTCTTTGGGAGACAGATTTATTCAATCTATAGACTTTTCTGTGTGAGACAAATTTGTTTATCAAGTCTTCGACTTTGGGTCGTAGCAACTCTTGGTTGTGGGTGAGATCAACTAAGGGAATCAAGTGCGTAGTATCCTGCTGGGATCAGAGACGTAAGGAACGCAACTGTACCTTGAATCAGTGTAAGATTGATTAGGGTTCAACTATAGTCCAGTCCGAAGTTAATTGGTAGTAGGCTAGAGTCCGTAGCGGCTTAATACTGTATGGCGTTAAAACTGGACTAGGTCCCGAGGTTTTTCTACATTTGTGGTTTTTCTCGTTACAAAATTTTGGTGTCTGTGTTATTTCTTTTCCGCAATATATTTTGTTATATAATTGAAATATCACAGGTTGTGCGTTAAGATCAATCAATTAGAATATCCAACATTTGGTTGTTGAAAGTTAAAGCCTTTCATTATCAATCACCTCACAAAATTTGCATAATGACATAAAAGGCTTTAACTTTTGTTTGTCAAAAGTTCATTCTATCTTTTATCAATACTTTTATACCGACATAATAGAGATAACTTTTGAACAAGTATGGGACAGTCACAGGTTCACGGACGTAAACAACATATCCCATAAAAATTTGCAATATATAAAATCATAAAGATTAAAATTTCAAAAAATCATCTTCCAAAAAACGTAGAATTTAAATAAATCTAAAAATATGAAGATGAAAACGTTGGAAATAGCTATGTGTACTCACAATAATGGCTATTCCAAACCCTAGTAATCCTTCTAAAAACACAAGATAAATTCTCATAAGAAGTTTCCTAGACATTGAGACCTCTGAAGAATTCTTTACCGTCCCCGAACTCCTTGTCGTCAACAGCCATATGTACATAAGGTTCGTGAAGAAAGGAGTCAATTCCAACAAACCTTCTAGGCTGATGATGTCGAACCAGGGACTTCTGAATTTCCAGATTACTCAGAACAAAAGCCTTTATTTGCTGAATCTCCTTCCTTGTTTCCTTCAACTCTTCAAGAACACTAGAAAACTTCTGAGAATTTGAAGGAACAGCTCTTGTCTTCCTCACATTCCTTCTTTTTCTTTTCAAAGTTGGAGGTAACGGAGATTTCTCTTTTTCCTTCATGCTTGATGGCTTAACAATCATATTACATCTTTTCCATCAGAAGACATTATGCTTGGAGTATCCATACGTGTATGGGTTTGTGGGAGGAAATCACAATTTAAGCTCGACAGGTAGTCTTAAGATGAAAAGAGTTTCAGAGAAGGAAAAGGAATTTAGGGTTACAGAACCTTTAACCACACAGGTTCACGCACGCACAATTCACAACCCTAAAGAGAGTAGAATTGTCAAGAAAAACCCTATTTTATTGATTAAACATGGAAGTCCCTTCCGATATGAAAGAATTACAATTTTGCAAAACACGGCAAATCTAAGAAAACATCAAAAACATTTTTTTTTCTTTTCTTAAAGCCTGAGGTGTGCACAATCTTGTCTCTTTTAATCAGGCACACGAGACAAGATGCACCAAGAAAACACAATTAAGTTGTGCTGCGGTGAACAACAATTTGTCTACCATAACCTTTTTGAACGGAATTCATAGAACCCCGTCTATCAAAATGTTTAGACCATACTCTCTTTTCTAGTGATATTGTCTTCTCTTTGGAAACTAACTTCTTTCAAGAGGATAAAATCTTACATACCTCAGTGGTTTTTTGATCAAGTTTGAGCTTGTTTGCTAGGCGATTTGCTCTTCGTTGAAGTTTATTGACATATCTCATATTTTGTTTGTACTTGAAACACTTTGAGAGTTCATGACCTTTGAGTGAACAATAAGAGCATGTCAACGGAAAATATGATTCAGACTCCCGAGATGTGCAAGCTGCTAGACACAGAGTAGAACCTGAAAATCAGACAGAGAGTTTCCAACAGAAAGGTCAATTTTCTCTTCCAGATTGATTGTGTCTCCTTCTGAAAGAATATCAAGATAGATGTATGTATTGCTACAATTATCAAAATCAATATCTTCACAAAGAAGCGCAATACTTGATTTTTCGTCTTCATTGGAATCATAGCGATCAGACATTTCATCAAGAGTTGCAGCAAGACCTTTGTTCCCAATGTATTTTCTACGGTTTGGACACTCATTTGCAAAATAACCAAAACCTTTACACTTAAAGCACAATGGCATATCCTCGTCATCATCCTCGTCAGCATCCCTTTTTTTTAGGAGGAATGCGATTGTGAGGTTTAACTGATGATATGGGTTTGTCTCTGGAGAACCGTTTACTTCTCTTCAATAGAAGATCTCTAAACTGTCTTGTCATCAAAGAGACTTACTTGTCAAGATCTTCATCTGATGAATCAGCCTCAGAAAAATCATCCTCAGAGACATAAACACTTTTACTTTTGTCAAGTAATTTAGTGTTCTTTTGTGCTTTGAAGGCAACATCCTTTCCGATTTTGGATGTCTGCTCATGATCAAAGATCTTTAGCTTTCCAACCAACGTGTTTCTGGAGAGAGCGTCAAGGTTATTTCCTTCAACGATGGCATGCTTCTTAGAATCGTATCTAGATGGCATCGATCTGAGAATTTTCATCACAATATCCTTTTCAGGAATAGTCTTACCCAATGCAAAGGATGCATTAACAATTTCAGACAATTTGTGATTAAACTCATCAAATGAATCTTCATCTGCCATACGAAGGTTTTCCCAATCGGAATTTAGGTTTTGAAGCCTAGCTTGCTTTTCACTAGTATTCCCTTCTAATACGATTTCTAAGATATCCCAAGCATCTTTAGACCAAGTGCACATAGTCACATGGTGCTGAAGATCTGGCGTAATGGCATGTATGATGGCATTCAAACAGTCGGAGTTTTGCTTTGCAGCAAGTATCTCGACAACGTCATATGCACCAATATCCTTTGGAACGGTCGTATTTCCTATTGCCACAACGGGAGCATCATAGCCATTAACTACGTAAACCCATGATTGAAAATCACGCGCTTGAAGAAAGGCATGCATATCAATTTTCCACCACAAGTAATTTGACCCATCGAAGACTGGTGGTACGTTTATAGAGATATCACTTCTTTCCATATCAGATCGCTATAAACACAGACTTATGAGGTCTTTAATATGTTTGCCTGCTCTGATACCAATTGAAAATGCGGGGGTCTAACAACCACACCCAACAATTCGTTTGGAAATCTGAGAGGACTTACTCCAATATACTTTCTAGAGAATCAACTAGACAGTCAAACTCAATCTAGAGTAAAGTATATCAAAGAGTTTAACATCTCTGTTTCACAATGTAATCAGCAAATCAAACAGATAGAAATCCGCGAGCCTGATTATTATGTGAAACAACTTGAACGGTACCAAAGACTAATGTTCAAGTGTCAATCAATTCAAATCAACAACTAAAGGTTGGATATTCTAATTGATTGATGTTAACGCACAACCTGTGATATTTCAATTACATAACAAAATATAATGCGGAAAAGAAATAACATAGACACCATAATTTTGTTAACGAGGAAAACCGCAAATGCAGAAAAACCCCGGGACCTAGCCCAGTTTGAACAACACACTGTATTAAGCCACTACAGACTCTAGCCTACTACCAATTAACTTCAGACTGGACTGCAGTTGAACCCTAATCAATTTCACACTGATTCAAGGTACAGTTGCGTTCCTTACGTCTCTGATCCCAGCAGGATACTACGCACTTGATTCCCTTAGTTGATCTCACCCACAACCAAGAGTTGCTACGACCCAAAGTCGAAGACTTGATAAACAAATCTGTCTCACACTGAAAAGTCTATAGATTGAATAAATCCGTCTCCCACAGAAATACCCAAGAGTTTTTGTTCCGTCTTTTGATAAATCAAGGTGAGCAGGAACCAATTGATAATCCGGACTTATATTCCCGAAGAACAGCCTAGTATTATCAATCACCTCACAATAATCTTAATCGACTAGAGAAACAAGATATTGTAGAATCACAAACGATGAGACAAAGATGTTTGTGATTACTTTTATCTTGCCTATCGGAGAAATTAATCGCGAGTCAATTATTTCAATTGTACTCAATACGATAGAATCGGGCAAGATCAGAACACGCAACTACAAAGAAAATAGTTGGGTCTGGCTTCACAATCCCAATGAAGTCTTTGAAGTCGTAAAGCTACAGGGTCTCGAAGAAACCTAAGGTTAAAGGAGAATCGACTCTAGTTTATGCAACTAGTAACACACAGGAGGTGTGGGGATTAGGTTTCCCAGTTGCTAGAGTTCTCCTTTATATAATTTTTAAATCAAGGTTTGCAATCTAAGTTACCTTGATAACAAAGCATTCAATATTTAACGTTAGATGAAATAGACTACCCTAAGAGTACATAGAGTAATTTACGCTTTTTAAAGGAGTGCACAAAATTGGACTCATCCCCTACAGTAAGGCTCTCTATATACAAACTCTACAGTAAGGCTCTCTATATACAAACTCTACAGTAAAGGTTTCCTATATACAAACTTCGGTCTAGCCACCTTCTGTATTAAGTTAACCATCAACGTGGACCAATAAATATTAGATTTTGCACAACATAGAGAAGGGGAATGGAAGCTGGGGATATATATACAGAAAAGGATTCGAAGAAATTAAACCCTAATTCCATTCATTCCCTCGGTTCAACTCTCCCTTTTTTTTTTGTACACCCTTCTAATAAATCAAAACCCTAATCCCAATTGTAATTTTCAGCTCAACTAAATTTTGATTCAAAGAAAACAATGTCGGCTCGACTACTAAGAAAAGTCTTGCAAGAGCAAGAAGAACTAAAGAGGCAAGAAAACGAAGTAGAAGAAGAAGTTGATTCTGATTCCCCTGTTTCAAATACTCCTCGAAACCCTTTTGATCTTCTTAATGATGAGGTTAGTTGACTGGTTTCTGATTTAACCTTTATTATTTTGAATAATCTGAATTTTGATTTTGAAATTAGGTTGGTTTTCTTACATTAATGCGTAGAAATATGATTATTGTGAGAATCCTGCTATCTTAACATTCCTGAAAACACTGTTGTTGTTTAAGAGTAGATTAGTGAATGCTGATATTGAAAAAGTTTCTTAGGGGACACGATGAGAGAACCCTAATTGGCTGATTGAATAAGTATTCTTTAATACCCATTCAAAGATGACACAAGAGAGAATGTTAGTAACTAAGCCACAACTAGATTGTATGTATAGTGTGTTCTTTTTTGTTTTGGAGACGTTGGAAGTGAAGTAAATGTGTATATTTTGACAAGTTCTTAGAACCCATTATTATTAGATGCTAAAAAAGAGGTGTTTCTAAACCCCAAACTGAAATTATTTATCCATCAAATTGGTAGGAAGATGAGATCGAAGTAAATGATGAGGCAGAAGATGCTTACGAAGAAAAGATTGAAAAACCATCTATAACGAAGGCTGGAGCTTCTGCATCATCTAAGAACAAATCAAAGAAGAAAAAGAAAAAAAGCAAGGAGAACTCTAATAAAGCTGGAAAAGCAGTTGATGAGGATTTTGAATGTTTGAACATCGGTTTGGAGTCTCCTAGTCAAAACTCTGGCAAATTTCGGGACCAACAAATGAGCCAGGGTACTTCATCTGTATTAGCAGTGGATCCCAAATGTCTAAAGCCTGAGAATGAGTTGCGAAGGATATTTGGGTCTGATGTTGTGAGGTCATTTGAGAAAGATAAAAAAGGTGGCAGTTCAAGGCAAATCCGTGGTGGAAGACGTGGAGGTCATAATCCTAGAAAGACTTATCTTGTTTCTCCATTAGAGCATTGGCCTCGATGGGACGGATCTATGTCTATGGAACTTCTGGAAACCAAGGATGGAAAACACTATTTCAGGTAAGATCTCATGCACTACTTGTCTGCTGTATAATTTTTGGGAACTGTCAAAACAATTAGTTTGGCATCTTGTAGCCATGGATTGTCATAAAATATTAGATGGAAAACAAAAGTAGTCCAATGCTATAGTAAGGTTTATGCTTCTTTCAGCTACTAGGATATCGTCGAGAAGCTAAAATTTCCACTTTCTTCTTCTTGTTTTATTCAATCTGTCTTTCGTAGAACCTTGCGGAACATTTGTCAGTCGTTGTTACTTCAAATTTTTTCTCCTTTAATAACACATGACGTTCTGAATTTGTGTATAATTGCCTACAGATATGTACATTCGTCTTCCTATAGCCAAGCTCAAAAAACATTTGAAGCTGCCAAAGCAATGCATGACCTTAATGGTATAGCAAGTATCCTACAGTACTACCCTTATCACGTAGAGTCCCTCATTACTTTAGCTGAGGTGTTAAAGTTCTCTGGAGAACTAGATCAGTCTGCTGATGCTATAGCAAAGTGCTTATTTGCATTGGAATGTTCATGGCATCCTCAATTCAGCCCCTTGCAAGCAAACTGCCAGTTGAAGTACATTCATGATACAAACAAGCCAATATTCTCAGTGCTTTTCACTCACATGCTAAACATGAACAGACGTGGTTGTCATCGTTCAGCTCTTGAAGTCTGCAAGCTGTTACTTTCACTTGATTCTGATGATCCAAAGGGGGCAATGTTTTGCATGGACTATTTCTCTCTCAGGGCAGAGGAGTACTCATGGTTAGAGCGATTCTCTGAGGAATATATAAGTGATAACTCCCTTTGGTTGTACCCAAACTTCTCATATTCTCTTGCCATTTGTCGCTTCTATCTTGAGAATGAATCTTGCTCAAAAAGTTCTGCCACTGAGTCTGAAAAGGCTACTCCCAGTGATCTTATGAAGCAAGCTTTGATGCTTCATCCTTTGGTCTTAAAAAAATTAGTCGCGAAGGCACCTTTAAAGGATGCTGCCTGGACAAAGATACTACAGCACCCATTCTTCGGATCAGCTCAGGCCGGTGGACCTTCTCTCGAGCACCTGATTAATATATATATAGAAAGGAGTTACATAATGTGGAGATTACCCGAATTGCAGAAATTGCTAAGAGATGCTGCTGATAGTGTAATCACAAGCTTAGATCGCAGTGGAAGTGATGCGAGAGATTGGGCCTGTGTGAGGAAAGAAGCCTTCTCTTCAGACAACAATGAGTAGGTTTTCCTTCTTTACTTTACTTTACATACCATAGGGAAGTGCTCATATCTTTCAAGTTAAACTCATTCTTGTTGCTTAATTTTATAGGTATTCGCATTTATTGGTCTCGGATTTCTCGGATTCGGTCCCACAATTGCCACCTGAGGAGCTGCAGAACTTGATGCAAGATCCTCGTATGGCTCACGGTATGCCGAATGTAGCACATATTCCACCTGAGGAGCTGCAGAACTTTCTGGAAGACCCACGCATGGCACAGGCAATTCAGAACATGGACCCTGCTGAGATTCGTGAGGCTGTAGCACATGTTCCCCGTGATGTTCATAATCGAAATCCGCTGATGGTCTTATTGGAGTCTATCCTACCATGGGTGGATTATGGAGCTGCCCATGACGATAACCAGGACCATGGTCATGACCAGGGTAATGAACACTAATTGCCTTATTAGTGTTTTGCTAATATTGACCCGAGTTAAACTACTTTTGTGAAACCTATGATCCATACGGTGCTTCGGTTATGTTTGAGGTTGAGCACAAGCACAGTGCAGAGAGACACCTTTTTGTTGAGCACAAGCAAAGTCGTTCATTCCTTTTTATTTACTCTTGGTAGTTATTTTTTTTCTTTTTTTTTGCTGAAACAAAAATGCAAAGACTTGGTACAAAGAGTTCGAAGCTTTGGTTCCTTAAAGACCAAGAGTCGGACCAATTATGACTTTTCTACATCTAGCATATTCTGCCAGGTTATCAACAACGTAATTATAAGATGTATTGCAGTCACTTACAATAAGATAAGAAGTAAGAACCCCTGGAAAGGTGATAAGAAGGAAAGATTTAACAGGGGACAAAACATCTAAACACCTCTGACTGGCAGAACTCGCGACCCCATTAACAAAGTCCATCAGCGGCTTGCAGTTTATACTTTGCAGTAAGAAACCTAAGAACCTTTTTAAGTTGCAAATGGGCTGTTGTAGAAGCATGACTTGTAATATCGAAACAAAACTTTGCAGCCATTTTCCTTCCTGTATCCTATGCCTAACCCCAGATTGAACCAACACCCATCAGGTTATCTAAACAAGAGGCGTTTACGAAAAAATTGCATCTCCATTTCAGGATATGCCAACTAATAGCCTGTCTCCACCCATTTCAGAATGTAAGGACAAGAACCAAAACCAGAATCACACCAGGCTATAAAACAGTCCTTGAGAGAAGAAGGATTGATATTTCTAACATTTTGTTGAAAATATAATTTGGCCATTGAACTCCCTACTCCCTAAGGTATCAAAATATTGGGGCTGGACAGCGTATCAGATGGTACTCTCACATGTTAGAGTGAGAAGAACTGTCGCATGGTTTATTCGGAAATTAAGGTGTGACAAATGCTTCCAAAAATTAGACCCTCGACTATCCAGACCAATAAAAGCAGTTAAAGCTTACTTGATCTCAACTCTCAAGATTCTCAAATAGGCTTCAAGCACAAAGACAACCTGGCTCAGATTTTGGTTTTGAAAAACAAACTGCGGGTGTGGGTCCAGGCAACATTAAAGAGGCTTGGCAGGCGGGTGCACTAGCAGCGATCATATAGGCAAAACGCAAAAAGTTCAAATCTCAAAGAAGTCGACCTGGACAGGTTTTAAAGCAACCAAGTGTTTCACTAGCCAGACATTTCTTAAATGCCTTCACAGTGTTCACGCCCTGTTTTCAGACATTATGCAGCTATAACAGGTTTTAGCTCCTTTTAGTAGTGAAGTTAACCAACAAAAGTCAAAAAAACAGTAGTTCATCACTCCAAATGAAACAAAATTCCTCATGAGGTTGTTATTCAGACAATGATACCATCGCTTGAACCAATCTGGATGATAAAAGAGAACATTCACGAATATAATATTCTTGGCTTCCAATGTTCACCCCTTGGTTTTACGAAGCTTTTTCTTTTTCTTTTTGTTCGTATTTCTTTTTGCTGGATTCTTCTCCGTCTCCAGCTTCATTGCAAGGATATTCTTTGCTTCAGCACTGTTAGGGTCTTCAGGTAGAGTAGTGTAGTAGAATTTCTTATGGGAACCAACCTGGTGGCACAACAGCTTCAGCATATTCCTTCCTCTCATCCATTTCAGCAAAATCTTCATGTGTGTTTTACTGTTAATTCCATCTACAGAAGCTTCCTGTAATAACAAAGTCGATTTGGTTAGAATAAAACATGCTCAAATCCTGTTAGATGAACATGATAATGTATAAGGGAAAAGAATGGTCCTTATGTTTACCTGAAGTAAAAAGAAAAGGTTTGTGTATAACTATACCTGACATTAAAGAAATTAAAGCTTTTCTAAGAATTCAAAAAGGCTTGGAATTGTACATAGCAGTGTGCAATGACTCAGTGAACCTGTGGAAACCCCACCCCATTTTAAGAAACTTAAGGTGATCTAACTATGTTCTGAATCATTTTATTTGGATGAACAAGAGCAACCTAAACCTGCTTCTCTCTATTAAAATATCAGCATGAAAAGTAACAGTACTGACATTAAAGGAAGGATAGTGTCAAGTAATGACTGAAAAACTTGGAGATCTCAAGAAGGAAAGGAGCTCCTACCGCGATGGACATTTATTACTTCAGCATTCAGCCACTGACAAATTCCTTAATTAAAGAAGTAAAATAAAATGCAAAAGATTATATGGCAGAAATTCCTCAACAGAAAAAGATGTGAAAACTGCCAGAAATTCATATAAGTGTATCCAATCGAGAAAAGACTATATGGCAATGAAAGATTCTTGACGGACAATAAAGTTTGCATTTGTACAAGTGGATTCTGCAGTATGCAGAATTGCAGAAAGTTCAGGCATCCCACAAACAAATAAACAAACTTTCGAGGCTTGTTCTAGCATTATTCAATGTATAAACATTTTCAGTTCATGGAAAACAAAGACTTTTTTCTGGTCTAGATTTGAAATGCTATCTGTACTCAAGGAACGTGATATGTAGCTTAAACTCTAATACTACTGTGCCTTCAACTACTGCAGCATTTACAATGCAATATGTAGCTCTTACTAAACTCCTAACAGTTAGAGGATACTACATAATCATTCTTAAAGAGCTTGCCACATTTTACCTGTGACTAGAATTCATGAGATTAGGGTAAGGCCAAAAATTCTAACTGAAACAAATCAATTCAACAAGGTTAGACACTGGAGAATCAAAATTTCCTTCATTTTATCTAATTGCGGGATGACTCATTTTCCCAAGCATAGCAAGTTTACGACGAACTACCACATCGTAGATGATTTTACATTACCTAAGCTGGCTAGATCAGTGAACATCCAAAGAAAACATAGTAATGGGAAAATTATTTGGAGCTTTTGTTACTGGGTTTCATTCAAATGAATCCCAGATTCAAAGACTAAATAGTTGATCAAAATAAAAACGGAGATACACACATCCAATTGTGAACAAGAGACAATTAAAAAAGCTAAAAAAAGCCCTAATAAACACAGAGAGTACCTGGGCATGGGACCAAGTGCTGGAGATATTGAGGGGGCCGTGATCTTTAATAACTTGATAAAGATTCTGAGAAATAGCAGCTGCCTCTGGTATTGGTACTTTAGGGTTTATTCTTCTCACATCTTCTGCTCTCTTTTTTGAAAAATACCTTACCATTTGAGTAATCACTCCTCCTTCTCCTCCTCCGCCATTACTAACTCTGCTGAACCGCGTAAACATTTCTCTCACTACAACTCTACCAATCTCTCTCAGATGAGTTGAGATTGAAATCTCTTCTCTCTGCAAATGAGACTATAAAAGTGTGACAGTGATGAGAGACTTTGGTTTGGTGAAGATTTAAGATGAAAATTTTACTAATCACACCCACCGTTTTCATTTCTAACACCCCCAGGGGGTCGCACATATTCAACCCCATGAAGAGCTGCTGAAATTTGCAAATTCGACGATGTAGAGTTGAACCCCAAGTTGATGTTGTGTAAAAATATTGCTTTGTGAGCTGATCAAAAACAAAGTATATACATAGTATTGTTTTGTGAAGCTCGGAGCTCAAATTTGAGGTGGTAACAAGTAAGTTTGTAATGTAGTACGGACCAGGATTGATAAAGGTGAAAGCAAACTAGTTGCTGGGATGAGAAGAGAGTTTAAGTTTCGTCAGAAACTTAATAAAATCTGATTCTAGGATCAAGACTTTAGGGTTTGATAAAGATGATAATAATATTCATAATTGATTGATAAAAGATTGTTATTCTAAACAAGAAGGCTTAGCCTTTATATAGGTTCTACAAGAACCGACTAAAAGAAATAAAAGGGAATTCTACCTAAACTAGGAAACTAAAGGACTTGCAAAGCAAGTAAACTAAAACAGACGCAAGGGATCAACTATAATAGTTGACACAATGAAAATATGTAGATGTCCTACATCAGTCCCCCTTCTTGAAAGAACTCGCCCTCGAGTTAGCTAATAAGAAGATTTTCATTCTCTCCATATATTGCTCTAGACATCGGGCTATCTTCAAAGAATACGAGTTCTTTCCCTCCATGAAAAATGTAGATATTACGTTTACCGGTTTGCCACGATCAAACACAAAACTCATAGCTCTAGAGATCATAAACTGAAACATCCAAGAAATGTGTCTCAAAGCATGATAAAAGATGTGCTTAAATTTCCCACGATCAAAGATAAAAGTCACGTCGCTAGTGTTGGTAATGAAAATCATGCCAGCGACGACTTCCACGAGTACTATATGTGTGTCTTCCAACTTCTGAGCTACTCCTTTAAAAGCATAAACAATTGACTTGTTCCTTCTTTGGTCCAAAAATTCGGTTGTTATATCAATATTTCTGGTTTGAAATAGTATCCACCAACCAAGTCTTCTGTTTTCAACATAATGACTATCATCAACTGTGTGATCTAGTAGAGTCGCAACTAACGATGCAGCAGTAAGCGGCGAAAAGAATGTGGTATTCATGTCAACCATGTCAACCACATTACCATTATTGCTTACTTGGTAATCTTCCAGAGTTTCTCCATATTTCAATTTCATTAACGTGACTGCACCTTTTATATAAGAACCTGTTAATTCATATATTGCCTCATAATTCTGAAGTTTCATTTTAACCTTCATGGGGTCAGTGTTGTTCTTTCCTAGTACCAATGTAATTGACACCTCAAGGCTAAATTCTACTTCGTCACTAGTTCCTTTTCTGCTACTTACAAGTGGTTCACGTATAGCTCCTAGTCCCAGCTGTTGTCGAGTGCAGTAGGTCTTCACTTCTAGTAACAAACAAGAACCAACACAAAGCTCTTCTACTAGAATAATAATGCAAAATCCACGTACCGCGTATATTGCAATTTCTGTTGTATTTGAGATTGCTTTGCCTCTCTCATAGTAATTGCCAACGTTGCCCGAAACACTAAATCCTGGTAGAACTATTTTACAGGCACCACAAACTACCTCTTTTGCACATGTAACAAACTCTTGTGCTGGTAGACTGTCGCTAATTTTATATCCACCCAAGTAATTGCAATTGATCCAAAGTGAACTCAGAGTATCTGTTGTCGTGTTTCCAGTGACATCTTCGTTAACAAAAACTCCATGAGGAATTGATTTATTTAATCTGACCATAACCTTCAAAGATCCATTAACTTCAGTATCATAATGCGAATACATAAAGTTTTTCACCAATGTGCACTTACGAGAGCATATATTTGAAATTCCAATCATATGGATCCAAAAACCATTATTGAGTATGAATTCATGGTCACACTCGGTATCATCAAACCCCCATACAAGGGCAGGATTAAAGAGTTCTGGGAAGTATACAAATCCAAGATATACTCGAGCAAGAAAAGGTTCAAAGTGGGAAGTATTAACAACCAGATCTTCATCGACAACACCATTATCAAACATAATAAATGGAGATTCCCCTCCAGGCTCCCATGTAGCTTGCTTAAAATTGCGTTTTACCGTCAATCCTAATATTAATCTTCCAGTGGCAGTTGAGCCATGTATTGCATCTAGGTGCGAAAATATATCTCCAAAATAAGATGTCTTATGCGACCCTTTCTTCCAAGGTTGGTATGTACACAACAACTCCAGGAAGATGTACCATATTCCAATAACGAAGAAGACTAGAATTGTCACAGCGTGCAGTAGGATTGACGAAGAGAGCTCGAAGGACTTGAAAAATATTGGAAAGTATTCCTTCATGCCACCACCAGTTCGAATATTCACACTCCCTTGATCAACATAATAATTCTCCACGACATACTGTACAACCAATGCATCTGTTTTTACATGAAGAAAATTCATACTATTATCGGTATGTGCCAGATGTGAAAAATATTGCCTAGCAGGATTGTTACTGTGCTCAATCCCAATGTAACTACTATGTACCCAAATAGTGTAACAACTCATTAATCTAAACATTAGAGATACCAAAGGGTAATGACCAGATTTGATAAACCGAGTAATATTGCCAGAAAAATACGAACTATGCGATACTAATACCCTTCCAAAATTGGACTGTTTCTGACTCGGTACTATGAAATGCACAACTTGGTTAACAGACATCTTTAGCAGCTGATGACGACTCTTTTGATCATTAGAAATATACAATGACATCGGACAATCCATGCACGGAAGTCGTTTTATCATCTCCTCATCAACTAAAGAAAGGCATCGAGGTGATTTAACCCATAAGCTGGCTGCCAAGTCATTGCTAACACTCGGAAGTCGAACATTTGTCGAAGCAAAATTACTATTGTTCGCCAACCAAGATGAATCAGTGTGCACAATATCTATTGCATACATCAGAACTCCACTCGATGTTTCTCCTTCCTGTCTTGAAGAAGTATTAGTCGGTATAGTAACGGGTAAGAGTCGAAACCTGCCAGCAACTCTCCAAAGGAATAATTATGCGAGCTCAAAACAGGAACATAAATTTTCCATAGAAACTCTCCATGAAGTCTCAAAGAAAAGATGTTGCAGTCGCCAAGCCAAGACTCAAAGACAACTTGAATTTTCATCAAAGGCCAGTTCGGAGCATCTCGAACTATAGTGCCTGGTTTGTCAACAGAAATCAACACTACTCCATTAAGCATCACACATGATGTTCCATCAACTGTACTAGATAACTCAGTTGCTTCGGTCGTAGTGGTTTCTTGGGACTTGATTATAGTCAAACTCAGTATATTGTCAGCACCATATCCATCAATTGGTATACATAGCTCCGGCTTAAAACGAGATGAAAGAAAGTCATACGAAACTGTAGAAGTTAGATGTGCATCTGTACGTCTCTTACTTCTTGTTGTCAGGAACAACACAAAAGCATTCTTCTTGTAAGCACAAAAGTCGACCACGAAGACATTGTCTGCTATAATAAATTTCTCTTTATTCGACAAAACTCGACCATGAATTCTTCCAGCATAATTTTCAATAGTGATATCTTCTTGAGATAAGTAACCAAGCTCATAGACAGAAGTAGGAGTCAATGTTTTATAATTTATTGTACTTGTCGGATATACCACGAAAAAAATTCATTGGAGTTAAGTTAACATGAAACCCAATAGGAATACCTGTAGGAAAACTAATAGGAAACAACGAACCTCTGAATCTTAGGTATTCAACTACAGGTGAAAGATATGTATCTCTCCACCCAATACCTTTTGGTGTAGACCAGCGCACAAAGGTTTCTTCAATGTGAATATCAACACTTGGATATGCTGTAAACTTTACGTTCTCAAAATCCCAAAGTAGCTTTTTGGCTAAAAGTTGTCTATCGGTATAATTTTCTATAGTAATATCCTCTTGCGATCGACATACTAACACATCTATAGAATTATAAGGAGACACAAACGAATTCTCATTGGTTATCCCAACGAGTTGAGCCTTACTAGGGTGTGTATCCAGTGGATACATAACTTGATTATTATCAACAAAAGAATGAAGAGCCATATCAAAATCAGAAGTTAAGCTAAGATCAGATGACTTACCATTAAGTTCAGATAAATCATGTGATTCTTTAAGGACCAAGCTGACTTGATTGTCTTCCTTATGAGCATGATTTACTTCGTCTGTTTGAGAAGTAGTTTTCATCTCTCCCTCACCAATTGATGTCACGGATGAAGATGAAACCTCTTGAGTTGAAAATGAATCATTAAACTCCTGTGAATCATACGAAATCTCTTCGACCAGTTGTTTTACTTCTTGCATAGGAACAAGATTTTTTTTATCTGTTTGAGAAGAAACTATAAGAACTGGTTCAAACGGAACCTCATGGAACTTCCTAAAACATTCCACAAAATCTTCAAAATGTGCTCTTGTAATTGGTTTATCATTACTCTCTTTAGAAACAAGCGGAGCTTTGTCTACTTGAGTTTCTTCTTCTTCTTTAGAAACAACGTTTTCTTCCCCTGGAACAACAACTTCCATCTCCTCTTTATTAACTGACGTAGCCGAAACAGCTACGGAAGCATTAGAAGACGATGATTTCTCTGGAACTGCTTTACTATTATGTGAAATATTACTGGAAATTTTGGTGGAATATTCACGTTTAGCTTCAGCGATCGCAATTCTATGTTTTTCACGTTTAGCTGCAGCAAAAAGAAATTCATCTAGCTTCTTCAATATTTGTGTTTTCTCTTCTCTGGCACGAAAAAATCTGTTTAGTTTCCATGCATTTTCTTCATCAGGATAATATGTATAACGAAGCTTAGACAGTTGCTCGTTATATTCTTGAATACTTGTTAATAATTCGAGTCTAAACTGCGGAAGATCTTCAAAAGCTACTTTTCGTTCCATTGCATAAAACTTTCTTACGAATAAAAGAAAAACTAGGTTTTTTTTTTCTTTTTTTTTTGTTTTGTTTTGTTTTGAATAAGGGTTTTGAGTTTTGCGGAAGCGGGTTAAAGGATCTGTTTCTAGATAAAAATATAAAAACTCCGTATCTGATACCAACTAATGTAGTACAGACCAGGATTGATAAAGGTGAAAGCAAACTAGTTGCTGGGATGAGAAGAGAGTTTAAGTTCCGTCAGAAACTTAATAAAATCTGATTCTAGGATCAAGACTTTAGGGTTTGATAAAGATGATAATAATATTCATAATTGATTGATAAAAGATTGTTATTCTAAACAAGAAGGCTTAGCCTTTATATAGGTTCTACAAGAACCGACTAAAAGAAATAAAAGGGAATTCTACCTAAACTAGGAAAGTAAAGGACTTGCAAAGCAAATAAACTTAAACAGACGCAATGGATCAACTATAATAGTTGACACAATGAAAATATGTAGATGTCCTACATCAGTTTGATTAGCTCACTGGTAAGGCTTCAGCATTTAGTTCATGAATTGGGATTCAAGAATTTACTTGAATCTTCTCTTCTCTTCTAAACATAAATGGTGTACCTACCCTATGAAAGTTTCTATTGAATAATATACAAATCAACAAGGATGTCAAGAACGTCGTTAAAAATCAGAAAGCCAGTCAGTGCTTACATATACAGTATAATTCTGAAAATCTTCAGGGGACAACATAGTCTTTATTCAGTTATTTGCATTATACAAAAGTGATGATCAGAGCTAAAAAGGGAGAAAAAGTTCTCGGGTTGCCTTATAGTTGGACTGTTTGACAGTGAGCTCAAGCAACATCTGTATATCCACAGACAAATGGAGAAACAAATTCTTCTTACACTCCAAGAGCTAAATTCCTAGAAACAACTAACAATCATCCATTCTTTTCTTTCATTTGATGATTACAGTGAACTGCAGCACTACAAACATTTTATATTCACTGTGTATATGCAAGCTCAAACAAATGAAACATAATGTGGTACTTTTACATGCTTTAGTTTTCTCATTTTCCATTGCCCTCATTTCCGTTAGAAAGGGATGAAGACGTCAAAGCAGAACCTTTTGTTGCTCCATCCTCAACTTCGTTTTTGTCCTTCACAGCCAACATAACTAGTAGCACCAACAATGGATAGCTTATGGTGGTGAGAGACCAATTTATAATCAACTGTCCTATCAAGGAGACTTTATGTGCATCAATTTGCCATGCAGCTGCACCTCCAGCACTCTGAATTCCTTTATAGAACCCAGCATACCTACAATTACAATAAGGATAAAAACTAGTCAACACTTGTAGATAGATACAACAGACAGATCATGACCAGCAAAACTAAGAAGACTTTCTAATTTCTCTCCCCAACAGTTCGAACCAGTGACGATTAACCTTAAACATGATATCAACTTAACTAATCTGTGAGTCTGATGGATAGGTGGACGGCTTAGGAGTATTCGGAGTGACACTGAGTATTGTGAGTGTGTGTGAAAATTCTTTGTAGGATCAACAGACCCTACAAAGATTATATATACATCCCTGACAGTTTGGATTTCGTGGGAGAAGCAGTTGCAAAAACTATATCCGAACAAAAAGTCTTTGGAGGTTATGGCTTACAATAACCCCTCTAACACTGAGGTGGAGTGTTGCAAATGTCAGGGAAATCCTCCGAACACCCACATATCATCACTTCCTTTCTAACAGTTCCATATTTAAAGTTCAAGCCTTCTCAAAAGTTTATTTTTATTGTAATATACAGCAGGTAGAGAATGAGAGGAAATTACCTACTAAGGGTTTCAGAATCGTCTGCCAAAGCACCAATTACCCAATAAACCATCGACTGAAACATTGCATCCAGCAATCCGTAACTGAAATACAACACAAAAGGTCCTGCGAACCCACTTCCCGAAATCTTGAAATCTAACTTTTCTGGTAAATCTTCAGCTGAGTAAGTCAATTGGTTGGCAAGTCCTCCTGCCCAAATGCCTGTACTAAGCAAAGCAACAACACCAATTCCGATGAAACCCCTCTTCCTTCGGCTCTCGAAACTATAATCAAATATGTAGCCGATTCCAACTGATCCCAACATTTGTGCTCCCCAGTAGAACATATTATTCAACCCACTAGTTCTCAAATTAAACAAAAGACCATTCACATTGTTGAACTGATAACTGTAAAAGAAGTTACTAGCCAAGGAAGCTGGAACCAGAAGGAGCATTTTCCAATTCAAGAACAATTTCAAAATCTCAATCAGTTCAGTTGTAACTTTGGAATACTTGATATTAGTACAACGACTACCATCATCACGAACAACTCGACTAGGTGGTAAAATTCCCAATGTGAGAACAGTACCAATTGCCATAAAGAACATGAAACCAATATAAGTTCCATCATTAACTGAAACAGCCTCTGTCCTGTTGTAATTCATTACAAATGGAATTAACCCACCTATGCAAGATAACAAAACACAAAAACCACAATTAGATATCAACTGGGAGGGTTTCAGCTTCTTCATCAACAACAGTTGAGACTATCACTAATAAGTTTCCAACGAAAGAATGAAACTTAGACGCTGCTAATAAAAGAAAGATACAAATAACTCACCAATAACACCACCCATGTTGAAAATACTCCAAAAGATTGCAATATAGGTTCCTTTCCTATGTTGAGGAGGATATGAAGTCATAATAGCACCTTGACCAGCCCAAAGAAGGCCAGCACCAAAACCCAGAATAGCACCAGCAACAATAGCAAAAGCTTGATGTTTATAATGATTATAGTAAAGAAATGCACCTGCATATAGAACATAAGTAGAACAACCAGCAAAAAGAGTATATCTTGGTCCAAGAATATTGTAAATTCCACCACCAAGAATTCCAAAAACTGCAAAGGTTGTATACAAGGCTGTATTTGCGTTATTTACTGCTGTATGATCAACTTGACCACCACCTCCCATTCCTGATAATGCATTGAACATACCCGGACAACAAAAACAAACTAAACCAATCATACAAACTTGTACCAGTGGGGAATTGTATCTAAAACGAGACTTTTGTCGAAATTGGGTTTCCCCTGTTTCTGCATCTCTAACATATTCTTCTCCCATGATTTCTTGATTGAGTATTTTGTTTTCTTGATTCTGAGAAATGGGTATGCTTTTTTTATAGAGAAATAGAGTAATCTTGTTTTATGGGTTGACTATCGAAACTATTGATTTGCAGCTTACAATTATCTGTCCAGCGATGAAATTTATGTAGAGCATAGGTTTGCGGATCCTTATGAGTGTGTGAAGGAATTGTTTATTGGGATACGAATATGGAGATCTGATTGGTTGATGGTCCCAGCCAATCGTAAGATACTGTATCCATCACAGTTAGAAACAAAAACTAAAAACCTTAAGAATCTCTACTATGATTATAATGGGAAATATTTTGTGCGTCTAAGATTCCTGGGATTTGTGATACTTGCACCATAATTAGGAGATAAGGGGTATCCCCTCTGCATGGTTTTTGATACTAGCATCCTTTGCCCCTTTGATTTTAGGTTTTCTTATTAGTGGTACCAAATGCCAAAGCTATGGTTTTGTCAGTTTCTCAGTGACTTTGATGCTTTCACGAAATGCAAGGCCAAGGCTAATACAGGACGGCACCTAAGGCGGCAACAACTTGTACGTGTTTGAAATTAGTTTAAACAAACATATGTTGAAATGACGTGTAGTAAAATTGGGGTTTAGCTAAATGGACATGCAAAGAGAGTTGTATAGTAAAGCCAAGATCATTTAATTTAGACACCTACTAACTAGGTTCTCAATACCAAAACAAATGGATAAGACATGAGATAATAGACAACACAACTGGTAGTCTAATACTTTGTCAACTTTTAGTTCCGGAGGAGAAAAGAACTATAAAGTAGAGAAAAGTTTAACTTGACATGGAGCAAAGAGACTTATTTCGAATATAGAATTCAAAAACGGGTGTGGAATCACGTCACAGATCAGACCATGAAGGTGTCACCCTGACTTCTCTCTTGGAAGTAAAGAGTTGAGGTGAACAAATACATTTCCTAGAAAGCATCTTCAACTCTATGCGCAACTATCAGGAAAATTACGACTAAAATTTAGGTCCTCTTGTTGGCATCTAAAACCGTAACGAAAATAAAGTGGCCAAAAGTTCTTTTTGAAACAGATTCAGAAAATTTATTTCGGTTCGTTACCTCTCATGCTACACCGCCTTGGTACATTGCAGATATGATTGATGAAATAAAGAAGAGAATGCAACAGATACCGCAATATGCTATGCAGCACAACTACAGGGAAATAAATCAGTAGGCGGTAGTGGCTGGCCAATCATGTGGAAGATGAAAGTCAAGCAGGAAATCTACCTACACAAAATGGGACCACACAATTCCAAGTCTTCCTAATCAAATTATTTACCATGACTCTATCGATACTACATGCCCACGTGTGTTAGAGCGTAGCTCGGTTGAACCCACCAAGCGTTGGTATGTCAAGTTTGGTTGTCATATTTTAGTGAATCAAAACTCAATTAAAGAGTCGATTGATTATATACTAGAGACAACTTCGTATAGGTTAGGCTAGAAAGATTAGGATTATGATACATACAAGTATTACTCGAAAACTTGAAGAATGTGAAGAAGTAACAAGCTACATCGACGACATCATCCTTCCTCTTGAGGTTAGTAATATTGTGACTTGAACTGCTTCATTCCTAACGTATCTTTAAAATCGTGCTATATTGAAAACATAACTGCGAAGTTGTGAATGATTATACTCTAGTAGACAGAAGGAATTAGAATACGAAGTATAACGCTTATCTGAAGAGCTTCGTGTATAAGACATCAACATAATCTTATGAATGCTATTGTGATTATGTGTATGGGTAAAGGTGAAGATTTCATCCTAGGAAACAATGTTTACATTCGTTTAAAGGAAGTACATTCATGAACTTGTTTTATGAATCGTAAGGGAAATCGCTAGGCTTATTGGTATTGTTATTCATTGCATATCTTTGGATTACCAATATGTGTGAGCTAGTAGAACCGATCATAACTTGTTATGTATCTTGGTAAAACTAGTCACAATGCCTGACTTATGTATTGGTATGACTTTTATTAGTGTAACCGATCCTAAGTAATCACCTTAGATGGTATGATCGATATTTGTAATTGGTGTAACCGATCCTGGTAATTGGTATGACCGATCACAAAAGAGTTGTAATCGATCCTTGTAATTGGCGTAACCGGTCCTGGTAATTGGTGTAACCGATCCTAGTGACTAGTGTAACCGATCACAAGTTTTACCATGAGAATATGGTAACCGGTCCTGGTAATTGACGTAACCGATCCTGGTAAATGATGTAACGGGTCCCAATAACCATATTAAGGTAGAACCGATCCTTGTGTTTGGTAGAACCGAACCCATGATTAGTGTATTGATATTTGATCAATCACATAATTCTTGGAAGTCATATGAACCAATTCTAAACTTGTTTGGAAGTGTGGTATAATCGGTTCCAAGATTGTAAATATGAAAAAGGATTTACAAAGAAAAAGATGTCGACATACTTTGAACATGTTCAGTAACTCTTATCTTTTATTGTTCAAAGAGATTCCTTAATAACTAAAGGAGATCCCGGGCCGAAATAAATTGAGAATCTTTTAATTAAGGTTATTAATTTTATATGCTTTTAATTACCAGCAATTAAAATGCATATCTCTGTAAAATAAAAATTGGTAATGTGCATTTACTAATTGGAGATTTTCTAGTGAGAATTCGGCTAATATTGAGCGTTTCCAGGAATTATGAAAACCGGTTTGGACATTTATTGCATATCTTAAGAATATTTCGGTTTTGGAAATTCCTTGGTGTCCAAACTTCCTTGGTCTATAAATACCCAAGTTTGCATTTCGAGCAAACTATCCCTAAGAGCTAGCAAAACTACCTTGTTGTGTTGCTACTGGTGGAGCCGTCTATTCGGAGAGGAAAGTACCCTAATTAGGCGAAATCTCTTACGACCGCTCGTTTAAAGACTTTTGTGGGATCAAGAAGCTCTACGAGAACCGTTGGTGGGAAACTAGATAATTGCAGTATTATTAGTTTTCGATTGATTTGATTGACTAACGTTTGTTGAACTTTGATTGCACCTAGTTTATTTATTCTTGAGAATCTTTTCTTCTGATATAAGATTCACTCAAACTAGATCGAAGTTTCGACGGGATCTATAGAACTGTTTGTAGATCTAAAGACGTCTTGTGATAATCCATTGTTAACAGACTCCGTTCTGTGTGCGATTGATCACAAGAAATTCAAGTGGTGTTGTGCAGGTATCTATTGAATATTAAAGAAGATTTGAAGACAAAGAAGATTTCTGATTTGGTTTCTATATCTTTGGGTGTGCACAAACCTTGATCGGCCGGGATCCAACTAGAATCAGATTTATTCGATTGGTTAGTTGTGTAAGATCGGCATCACCTTATAGTTTCTTATTTGATTCTATATTGATTGATTGCAAATATAAACTCTGATACTTCGGTAGTTGATGGATAGATTGATCTGACCAGGTGTTTATGGGTGAAAACTATTTCTGCCAGTTTTGGTAATTTGGGGTGTGTGGATGAGAAATGAATCTAAACCCTAAACAAATGCACTCGCACGGAGTGCTTGTGATTCGAGAAATCAATGCACAACTCGGCCTAAACCAAGAAATGGCCGTTCCGGACTTGCTTCGGTCACAAAGTGAAGGAGATGGGGTTGATCTTAGGGAGGGAAGCGAAGAAGGTGTTGAGATTGTGGAGGTGTTGGCTGTTTTACAACTTGTATCGTAAAGCCGAACCGGCTTGCGTAATGTAAGCTATCGGTTCCGTGTTTGAATATGATTGTATCAACACTTGGTTTTCTGTCTTGTCCTGTCCTGTGGAAATAGGGAGGAGAACCTATTTATACAAGTCATTAAGCCTAAACCACGTCTCTCATGGGAAGTGGAGGAAGTGGAGTGATGGAGTAGTGGAGTTGTGTGTTAGTGTCACACGACCAGTCTTGCCCACTTCTCCCGTCATCACTAACCGTCCATGACTTCCTGACACGTTCTTGTGATGGCGCGTTGTGCACTGCACGCTGTAAACCGCCAGACCAATACCCCAGTAAGTATCCCCCAGTTTGTGACATGATTGATGTCTCGATTGTGTGGATCATGGGACCCACAGGAATAGCATGTAATCTTTGGATTAAATAACTAAGTTATTTAGGAAGTCGATATTTATGAGATATCGTGTGTATTCTATGCAGTAACGCATCGAATATATTCAAAGATGTGTGAAGCATCGTTGTTTTAAGGCTTAACGGAGTAAGTCACGAATTTAAGCATCTTAAAATAGCATCATGTCCAGCCATCTTCGAGTGATCGTTTGGAGGCTATACAGGCAAGCCCTGATTTGGCCGATCACCTCATGTGGAAGAGTGGTGGACGGTGATCGTGGTGATGCCTTGCTGGTCGCTTAACTCCTAACCAGGGCTGCTTAACCAAGTCAGAGTTGGACGGACGAGATGATCTGGTGACGCTCATCTGCGACCGTTGATGAAGTTTTAGGGTTTTGAAGAGGTGCGCAAGCATCACTCTTCAACTTGGTCGAATCCAAGCATGGGAGACGTTTTTGACAGGACCGACCGGGCATGCGTGTAGACGGCTTGCCGGTGTACACGTCTGTACCTCATTGTCCCATGAAAGTGTGATCTAAACCACTCAATTTGTCCGGTAAAGAGGAGCGGCTGAGATTGATTTGCGATAGAAATCCCATGCCGCAAAGGAGTTGAAGACCGCACGTCATGCCTACTTCGGGCGCGCGTTTCGAGATGTCCAGCCATGGTTGGCCTTGGTCGATCAGTCAGGCGTGTAGATGGGCCCACGGTGATCATGTTGACATGCTCGGGACCCTTTGAATCCACATCTACACCCTCCATATATGCCTACGAAGATGGATGGTCGTGATTGATTTGCGACACATGTGATATGCCGCAAACCCTAATTAGGGTTTCATGTCCACGCTACTTTGGCTGGACGAATTGGAAATCTACGCTCCTCTTTTGGGGAGGCCGACCATGTGGGACCCACATTAGGCCGGTGGTGATCATGCCAATACCTGTCTGATGGCTAGGGGTCTGATCTAAGCCATCCAAACATGCCGCTGAAGTTGGATGGTCGAGATCGATTTAAGACCCTTAGTGGAATTTCCTGCGACCCTTAAAGCATCACGCCGGCCGAACTTTGGGCGAGCGTTTTCTCCTTCATGGCTAGGTCGTGAGATGGTCGGCTATGCAGGTAGAAATGGGCCCCCCCGGTGTTCATAACGGTGCTTGTCCGACCGGGAATGGGGTGATCTGCGCCGTCCAATCGCGCCGGCGAAGATGAACGAATGTGATGGATTTGAGACTGCCGTAGGCATCCTTTGTTCGTACGAGCTCCTCCAAGCCGCTCCATACCAGCCTGGACATCCAACTTCAGGCTGGTGTTTGGTGGTTGTTTGGAGGGCGTGACTTGTACTTGACCGGCCATGGCACTAAGGGGCTTGCCGGTGGTCATTCTTTGTGGTTGCCTCGCTCCCGCTAGGGTTCGTCTAGGTCGGTTAAATCGTGCGGCCAACTTGCGTGGTCATGATTGTTTCGAGACTGATATGGACGGTCCAGATTCAAAATATGCTCAATCGGGCTAGTATAACATACCGAGAGATGTATGCTCAATCGGACTAGTATAACACACCGAGAGTTGTAGCCTGTACGGGTATTTCGTGCATGCCTCATTAGTGACACTTTGAGATTCGTGTTACTCTGCTGAGAGCAACACTCAGTCGTCATGCCGCACCAATAATGAGAGTTCAGCAGGAACAACACAGGAAATACAAGGATGGTCATGCATTAATTAATAATGCTATAAATTCACAGGGTATATGGGATTGTTGCTACATGCTCAATTTTAGGTGAATTAGTAAAGTGGAGAAGTATTCATCACTTATCAGTGGCTTTATCCTTTGCAGGATGTCAGTGCATAATTTTGGCTTTAAAATTTTAGCCTTAAATGAAAATCCACCATCAACATTAAGTCCCCTACCTAGCGCATAATGGTTGCATCATTGTGGGGTAGGCATGAGATGGTGATGCATACAACATAAGAGGACGAGACAAAGGAATTTTTACCTGGAGAAGCCTTGACCGCCCGTGCCAGGTGTGACCGCGGAGTCTTGGTGGGACCGGCTTCCTCCCTTGGGTGTTCGATCTGGTAAAAGAATCATGCTTCTATTGGGATTCTTTAACTGTTCTTGTATAAAAGGGGACCGACCCCTCTTTTTTTTTTTCCTCTCGCCTAGCTCCTCTCATTCACGATCCTCGCCATTGCCGTTGCCGGACGTGTTGTTGCTGGACGTGTTGCTGACGCTGGCGCACGTCGCTGGACTTCATCGATGTCGCCGCTATTCGTCCGTCAGGTAGGTGCTTCGTCATCCTCTCTTTGTTTGTTTCTTTTTTTCGGTACAAACCCTAGTTCTTAGGTAAAAAACCTCCTTGCATGGCATATCGTGATTAATTCCATTAACGAAATTAAATAGCAACACCGTAGATATAGGTAGGATTTCTCAGTAAAACAAGCCATGAATCCATGAATATATTGTTTTTGCTCCTTCTTCCATTGTTGCATGTAAAACCTAGCTTTTAGGTTATATCTTGAAAAACCCTTGACTTGAATTTCGTAGACATGATTTTCATGAATAAAGAAAAATCATGCTATGATATGTGCGAGTGAATGCGGGCCCGTCATACATGCTTGATTGAACGTGGGTCCCACCGTGTACGCCTGATCGAACATCGACCTTATACCAGCCTTGTGACATCGACCAATACCGGCTTTGTGCAGACTTGTGACCTTGACCGTCCTTGATCAATACCGGCTTTGCTTGCTGACGTGGCCCAATACCAGACTTGTGACCTTGATCGGCCTTGACCCCGGCTTGACGTGACCTAACACCAGCCTACTTGACTGACATGATATCAGTCTTGCTTGCGTGGCCCAATACCTGCTTGACTGACGTGATGTCAGTCTTGCTTGGGGATATTAGCCATGTAATCTCGACCAACACAGGCTTCGCGGACTTAACCAACACCTGCCTCGTTTGTTGACGTGGACTAATACCGGCCTTGTTTGGACCCAATAACGGCCTTGCCTGCTTTGCCCAGCTTGGTGTACTTTAACGTGAATGTGTGTCATGTTCGGCCGGGACTATACATTCCATGATACGCGTTTTCGTACAAATGCGATGATGGAGTGTAGAATACACAATTTACTATATAGAGTACAATTATGTATCTTATGTTTGCTTTTGAGTTATCCCGCTTCTTCTTTATTGGAGCGGAAGCGTAACAAAAAAGGCTCCCTGTGCAAGCAAAGCTAAGATGTCAACATGTAGCCCTCATCAGGGAATAATGACCACAGGAATCGATATTATTTTTTATTTCAAGCATTATCATCTCAAAGTTAGAGTCGAGTCGAAAGGAGAAATGAGAGAGGAGAAATTGAATCTTTGTAGATGTTGAGATTCGAGCAGAGATGAATTCTTTCAAAGATATGGGTTTGGTGTTGTTGTGAGGCTCGAGATCCCGTGCTGAACTGACATAACAATGATGATGAGTTTTGTTCAATGAAGGGTTTTGGAGCTTGAGGCAGAGATGGGGATTATCCTGAATGTGTGAACATTGTTGGTGGAGAAAAGATGTTGATGTTAGCATCCTTAATTTGTGACATTGAAAATGGTGGTTTTAGCAAGATAGTCCTCAGGTGTTGGTGGTATTGAAATTGAGAAGAACAAAGAGGATGGCATTTGCAAATAGTGGCGGTGGAGTCAAAACAAAGTGAAAAGAAAAGAGAAGCGGACTCGGGCTTTATTGCGAAGGCTAGGACGGTGGTTAGCGATCTGGGTCCTCTTCTTTGAATAATGATACAAATTGACTGGTGTTGGTCATGATGACATGAGGTGGTGAACTAAAGAGCTGGATTCCTAGTTCTTTAGTGCTGGAGAAATGAGTGCTGCCATCCACCTTACAATCTTTATGCTATTGAATGAGATGAATACCTAGGAATGATGGAGTTGTTATCATTACATTACGGGAGGAAATGCGCAGGTCCTGATGGATGAAGGATGGATGACGGAAACGAATGTTGAATAATAAGAGTATACTAAGGAGGAAATGGTGTGGCTTTGTGACTAATTTGATCAAAGCGCAAATGGCCTGTAAAATAACATGAATGGCGGTGATGTTAAAACATGGTATTGCATCCGCCGATGAATGGCTTGCTTCAAGTGGTGGAAGAAATAGATGCCATCATGGCTGGATTTGCAATGGTGAAGCACAATGGTTGTGCAGCAAACTCTGATCACCACTTTCAGCTCCTCACTGGTGATTCGATTTCTCACCACAGATCGGTTCAACCGTTTGACTCCACCTGCTCCATCTACTCATACATCGTCCTGGAACGATTCAACCACAATCCCGGTTTCCGGCGACGACTTTTTGGACATATTTTTCCATGGATTTCTCTCGTGGGCTTGGTGGATTTACATCTAATGGACTTTGAAGACAAAACCTAGTTTTGGAAGGAGAAAAAGGCTATAAAAAGAGGAATTCTACAACTTTTGGAATATGATCTCATATCTTTTCCTTGGAATTTTGCAGAGCCGTTTTGGGTTACACAACTAGGGTTTGCTTTTGTTCATCTTCTTCTTTATTCCATTGATATTTTTGATGAACTCCATAGCTATGAGTAGCTAAATTCTCTTTTATTAGTTAAGGATGTTTCTAGTATTAGTTTTCTCTCTTGTTTATCGTTCAATTCTATCGGTTTCTAATCACATGATTGAAGTAAAGGATTATGGTGTTTGATTAGTTAAGTGGCAATTAATTGAACTTGCATCTTAGTCCATAGCTATTTTAGGTTTTCATCAGATAACCTTGAATACAAGTAGCATGATATGTTTACGGTTTGTAGTGATACACTCTCGTAATCATATGTAGAGTTTGACCATTGTAAAATATGACAATTGCATTGATTAGCCTATTTCCGAAACTTAATGCCTAGGAATTGAACTTGATTAGCAAGGCGTTAGGTTATTCTTTAGGTAGAATTCATCATACTTTGACCTTAATGTGTGTGTTGATGAACATGAGAAATTAATAGATTATCTTGCTTTCTTGATTCTCTAGGCTTTTGATAACACAAGATTAAATCGTAATTCTAATCATATATGCATGCACATGTCTAAGATTGAAGATGAATTCCTTGACCAATATCTCTCTCCATTGATTATTCTCTACAATTTACTTTGCTTTTAATTTGTTTTATTGCTTAAATAGAAATAAATCCCCCCAATCAGTTACTTTAAGAAATTGATTACGAAATAACTACAATTGCCTCTCTGTGGATACGAACTCTTTCATACCATATACTTCATTCATATTTTAGTGAGAAAGTGAATTATTTTGACAAGCAAATAATTAAGTTTTAGTTTCTTTTTACAATTTCTGCTTTCATCTTTGCTTTTCGTTTCGTGTCTTGTTTCTCACTTGTTTGCGAGAATTGTGCAGGTGCATAATCTCTGGCGTTGGAGTCTTGGGATAGCTACTCGCGGCGAGCACAATCTCCAACCAAGTCAAAACAGCGGACGAGCACGAGGAGGAAGTAGGAGAAGAGATTTTCCGACAACAAGAAGAAGGAAAGAGGTTCCAATCGTGAGGAAACACACGTGGAAGAACAAGGAGCAATGGGTGATGCAAATCGTTCCTCGAGGACTTGGCTTGGAAACTTGACGATATACTGGAGGATGTATTCAAACGGACTCTACTTTTGAAATCGCAGGTTGTAAAGAAAGTTCCATGGCATGGTGAATGAAGATCCAAACAAACATCTTATGGACTTCCACACCATTGTCACGGCCGTACTTCCAGCGGATGTTGCGGCATGGTGCAATGTTGAAAGTTTTCCGTTTCTCTTTAATGGATGTGCGAGATATTTTCTGCATCAAAGGCTACTCAAATTCGCAGGAGATTTGTGGGATGAAGCAAAATGAGAATCTCTATATGAATGTTATATAAGAGATTGGTGGCCAGCTGCCCTCACCACCAATTTAGTGATGCTATGATCATTCAATATTTCTATGAAGGACTCCAATCAAGTGATAGGAATCTCCTCGATTACTAGTTAACAAGACGGTGGCACAAGCTAGAGTTGATTGAAAACATGGCAGCGAACTCACAAGATAGTGAGGTTGAAGAAGCCGTCAACAAATGGGTAACATAGAGCGCAATGCTTCAACAAGTTGCAGCCAAAAAGTTCCTCTCAATCTTATGAGGGCGAAGCAAGCTAATGCGATCTTTCCAAACCAACAAAGGCGGTATGAACCTAGTTTCAACAACCGAGTGGATTTCAACCTCAACAACAACAATTCCAACCGAGACAACAATTTCAACAACAACAACAACCTCAAGCTATGGGGTCCAATATGGAAGCAAAGTAGTTCCAAACTCAAGTTGGTTCTATGGCTATGGAGTTGAATCAATTGAAGGCACAAATGGTGGGAAACTCCCTTCTCAACCTATCAACCCAAAAGGGTGTTAATGCAATTACATTGAAGCCCAAGGGCTATAATTAGCGATGGAGTTCACACTTCAAAAACAGGTTCTTGCAAAGCTTGCTAAGGAAGTACAATGTGTCGATGGATTGCAACACCCTACCATCCGCAAACAAATGGACAAGCCGAAGTTTCCAACGGGAGTGAAATCCATTCTTGAAAAGAGTGAATCCCGAGGAAGGATTGGAGCATGCGACTCAACGATGCTTTGTGGGCGTATAGAACCGCATATAAAACACCTATTGGGATGTCTCCTTTTTAGGCTTGTTTATGGTAAACCTTGTCACTTACCATGGAAATTGAGCATAAGGCGTTTGGAATTAAACAATGCAACATGGAGTTGGATGGTCTTTGGAAAACAAAGGGAAGTTACAACTTCAAGACAATCTTTATCCTTATCTTTTTATTTTTATGCATTTGCTTTTATCTTTATTTTCTTTGTTTTTGCGTATTATTGCGGAATTTCCCACCTTGAACTTTCTTTGGACGACCTAGAAAAAGAAAAAAATTTTGAAAAAAAAAAAAAAAAAAAAAAAAAAAAAAAAAAAAATGAAAAAAGAAAAAAAAAAAAAAAAGGCAGGCCCTATTAGACCAAAATGGAATAAAAAGACACTTGGGAATAGCGGTATGTGTGAAGCGTAGTCCCACTGTCTCCGTCGCCTAAACAGCGTGGAATGCGGGACTTCGCTTCTTCTTTATTGTAGAATGAACAAAAAGGCTCCTAAAGATGTCTTCTCGGGAATAATGCGATGCCAAGTCGGAGTGTTGAAAGCTTCAAAGATATGCCGAACATAGATGATGAGTTGTTCACCGTGCCTTTTCCGAACATTAGAAAACATCCTTCTCACAAGATAGTCCTGCTCTCTGGTTCAGAAAATATGGAAGCTGATCTATCCTCTTCTTCAAAGACTTGTGATGAGATTCCTATTTAGTCTTCTTTAATGTGTGTGTTGATGAACATGAGAGAAATGAGTATCCACCTTCACCTATTGACTTCAAGATTTGTCATACCCCGCTTTACGTCCTTATGAAGGATGGATGAGACGATGTTGAATAATAAGAGTATTAAGGCTAATTTGATCAAAGCGCAAATCCTTAATGCGGTCATGGCATCCGCCGCTCTTCAAGTTAAGAAAGATGCTGCAGGCTTGATCACTTTCATTTCTCGGTGGCGTCCATCTACTCATACATCCATATGTAGATGGGGAGAGATGACCATTACTCTGGAAAGCGTGGCCGCATTGATGAATCTGCCTGTCGTTGGAAGCTTCTTTTATAAACTTTCTGATGTAGAACGTCGCGATTATAATGCTATACTTCGAAAGACGGGAGAATTTGATGACCTGGAGAAGGAGAAGAAAGATACGAAATTATTTTACACTTGGTGGGTGTCGGAGTGGTCTCCTGCAGACCCGAAACCAGATCAGGAGTTGGAAGACGAGCTCAGCGTGATTGCATTTCTGTCTTTGTGGCTATCCAGAGACATATTTGACGATGGTTCTGGAAGGAAGACCATAAGAGGTGACCTTGTTATGTTTGCTATAAGGCTGGCAAAAGGTGAGGTCCTTCCCCTGGGTGCCTTGTTTCTTGGATCACTGTATTCTCATCTGGACGCCTTAGCGACGGACATGCATGCTTCCAAAGGGTATAAGAAGGTGGAGTCACATATCCACATTGCTTTTCTTCAGGCATTTTTGTGGGAACATTTCAAAAGCTATGCTCCTGTTCCTGCAACTTCACTCAGCAGTTTGTATGGTGGTTCGAGAATACTTCGTTGGCAGAAGAGACGTCCAAAAACCGGTGTGAAGCTTGTGGATGTCTTCGACAATGTGTTCTCCTTAGATTTTAGTCCATGGGGGCCGATCCATCCTTCCATTTTCCAGCCAAAAACTTTTGCTACTGTTCCTGATGCCATGTTGCGTACTGATGCTGGAACCGCAAGTCTTTGAGAACTTATTTACTTGCGAAGCTGCACTCCAGGATATGTCCCGTCTTTATTTGATGAAGAATTTACTGTGACTCCGTACAATATTGACAGGGCTGCTCGGAAAATGGGATTTGACCAAGGTGTTCCATTTCTTCGTCCGTTGAAGGCTCCAAAAGAACTTTTCCCGAACATTCTTAATCCTGACACGTTTTCGTCAGTGCAGAGCCTTCCTTTCAATCCTATCGGAAGAAATACGACGGTAACTAGTAAGTACAAGGAATTTTGGAAGGAGCAATTGTTAACCTTTCAGAAATTCTCGGAGGAGGTTGTGGTAGATTCCCGCGGCGAACCATCTTCTGACATTTTGAAGGAGCATTCTCGGTTGAAACCACTCCCAGGTAAACGAACCAGAGCTGACGACTGCAGCCCCCAAGCAGGAGTGAGGTCTAAGAAGCAGGCATGTGGTTCGGTGATCCTCAATTTCTCCAATATGCAGGTATTTAAATTTCTTTTTGTTTGATCCCTTGGTTTCGTTCTTCCTGAGCAACTTTCACTAAAGGTAGTCTTTTGTTGGCGATCAGGGAATCTCAAAAGAAAATGCTTTCGCAAGACTGGCTCGTAGTCATAACGAGAGGTCTGGCGATGTTGATCTTCATATGGAAAAGTCTGGTGATCCTCTCAAAGAAGGGTCTGGCGACACTGATCTTCTTCAGGACAAACATGGTGCAAGCTCGACTGGATGGAGTGTCTCCCCAAGTGGTAACCTTAGTGAGCTTGTAGACGAGGTCGTGACGGAAATCAACATTCAGAGTGAGATAGACATGAGGAGGAACGCAGGAGAGGCAACATCTGCTATTGTTGAGGCGGCTCCCCTTAAAGATCTTCCTGAGCAGGTTCCAACTGATAAAGTATTCGTGGTGACTTCTTCCGAAAGGCCTCCTGATGAAGTAATGGTAAGGCAATCTGTCGTTCCTGGCGCTATCTTCGATCCTCCCTTCGATTCCCCTTATGCAGGTCATGTGTTGGTTTGGGGATTCAGTGTGCCGGCTCAGTTCGAGGATTTATACACGGTGATATGGAAGAAGCACGTCCACATTGCTACCACTACGAAGCTCAAAAGTCGCCTTGCATTGGTCAACCGCGTCCAGGAAGCTTTATTCTATATCCATGGGATGAGCGTCACGACTGGTCGAACCGTTTCTGAGGAGATGATTGAAGACTAGAAGTGCCATCGAGATGTGTTTGTGCAGTATGACTTCAACGCTCCTTGGTTCTTCAAAGGGTTCTCTGAGATCCAGGAGCTTCAGAAATTGCAAGGCGAGGTTCCTTCCGCAGACTGTATGGCTCACCAGGAAGAAGAGGTTGAAAAGTTGTCTAAGGAGTTGAAGCTGAAACAGGCCGCGCTCCAAAGAATGAAAGTCGGTCTTGCTCAGAAGGACGAGTTGCTGCTGAAGGGCTTTCCTTGAAGGATTCGTGCCGCCTACTTGTGTTCTTTCTTTAGATGCTTTTGAGTGATTGCGAGGATTTCCTTTTACAATTTGATCAGGTTTTGAACTAATAGGTGGTTGAATTTTGAATTGGTTTACTTTTTGAGATAGTTTTGTGAACAATTGATTTTCTAAAAGAGATTATTCTAAATAAAATTTGCATCTTGGTTACGAATGATTATACACGTCACATGAAATTGTAAATATCGTGTGAAAAGGAAACAAACATGATGTTTGATCATTGAATCTCTTTCCCTGGTGTGGGATGTCAAGTCCCCAGTAAATAAAACTATCTTTCTCATAAAATTGTTTGATAGAACTTACTTGCTCTTTGGAGCCTCATTTGCACGAAACTGAATCTTCCCGAGCAACCTCTCCAAGGAAATCGTCCGCACTAATTTTCAGAGAGGGAAAGCTACTCTTCTGAATTAAGCTTCTTCCGAACAATGTGCTTCAAGGCGTTGCATTCACTGGTAGGGTGGTGAAGGAACCGGTGATAATGATAATATCTCGGGTCCATTATTTCTTGATCGGTCGGTGGACGCCATACATGAGGTAGCTCCACCTCTCCGTTTCGTACCCATGCCTCCAGCATCTCCAAAATCTTTTTCATTGGGAAAGGGAAGTGCAGATACCTTGAGTCTAGCCATTTTTGCGCTAGTGGATGTCATGACGTCTCTATGTGGCTTTGATGTGAAGCACGCTTCGGAGACGGAGTTGGAAGGCCAGTGTGTGTCATCATATCTGCGGATCGCTTGACTGGGTAACGGAATGCGGAAGGCATCGTAATGTCACTACTGGGTGAATGAATTGAACACTCCCATCCTCTGTACTCACGTGTTCCTTGATTGATCTCTCCCTCCTCGAGCATTTCTTTATTTGGCTGAAAGGTCGCTGTGGACTGGGCAGTCTTCTGAGCTTCGGCAAGAGTCTTGAGATACAAATCTTCCAGCAAGGCTCCGTAAGATGCAGGCTCCTTTTCTTTATCCGGCATACGTGGTGGCATCCCGGACAAGTCTTTTCTTCTATGGAGTTGTCTCGAGTCTCTGTCGCCAGCTGGATCATGTTGTTCGTCTTTTTTGAGTCCCCTGTGGCTACGCGCTCCTGCATCTCTACTGGTAAAGGCGTGACTTTTAGATAAGGATTCAGCATTTATTGCATTGTATGGGTAAGTGCCTGTCGATCCTTCTTGTAATTGAGCTGCTATATCATTCAAAAGGCGAAAGTTTCGCTCTGCCTTATAGCGATACCAACTTGATTTGCCAGGACATCCTCCAGCATTCTAGCCACACTTCCCATGACATCTGAATCATTTATGGTTTCCGAAGAAGCTAGCGGGTGAAGATACATCGTGAGATGAAAACCGAAAATGAATAGGTTAATGATTGAATCAAAACCAAGATCTATCCCCAAAATCGAGAAGGTTGGAATGAATATTGAGAATTCGATTTTGCAACCGAGAGATTAATCTCCGACTGTGGTCGCCAATTGTTTATGGGTGAAAACTATTTCTGCCGGTTTTGGTAATTTGGGGTGTATGGATGAGAAATGAATCTATACCCTAAACAAATGCACTGCACGGGAGTGCTTGTGATTCGAGAAATCAATCTTTACAACTCTGGCCTAAACCAAGAAATGGCCGTTCCAGACTTGCTTCGGTCACAAAGTGAAGGAGATGGGGTTGATCTTAAGGAGGGAAGCGAAGAAGGTGTTGAGATTGTGGAGGTGTTGGTTGTTTTACGACTTGTATCAGAAAGCCGAACTGGCTTGCAGAATGTAAGCTATCAGTTCTGGTGTTTGAATACGATTGTATCAACACTTGGTTTTCTGTCTTGTCCTGTCCTGTGGAAATAGGGAGGAGAACCTATTTATACAAGTCATTAAGCCTAAACCACGTCTCTCATGGGAAGTGGAGGAAGTGGAGTGATGGATTAGTGGAGTTGTGTGTTAGTGTCACATGACCAGTCTTGCCCACTTCTCCCGTCATCACTAACCGTCCATGACTTCCTGACACGTTCTTGTGATGGCGCGTTGTACACTGCACGCTGTAAACCGCCAGACCAATACCCCAGTAAGTATCCCCCAGTTTGTGACATGATTGATGTTTCGACTGTGTGGATCGTGAGACCCACAGGAAATAGCATGTAATGCTGGATTAAATAACTAAGTTATTTAGGAAGTCGATATTTATGAGATATCGTGTGTATTCTATGCAGGTAACGCATCGAATATATTCAGCATGTGTGAAGCATCGCTGTTTTAAGGCTTAACGGAGTAAGTCACGAATTTAACCGTCTTAAAATAGCATCATGTCCAGCCATCTTCGAGTGATCGTTTGGAGGCTATACAGGCAAGCCCTGATTTGTCCGATCACCTCATGTGGAATAATGGTTGACGGTGATCGTGGTGATGCCTTGCTGGTCGCTTAACTCCTAACCAGGGCTGCTTAACCAAGTCGGTAGAGTTGGGATTTGACGAGATGATCTGTGACGCTCATATGCGACCGTTGATGAAGTTTTAGGGTTTTGAAGAGGTGCGCAAGCATCACTCTTCAGCTTGGTCGAATCCAAGCATGGGAGACGTTTTTGACAGGACCGACCGGCATGCGTGTAGACGGCTTGCTTTGCAGTACACGTCCGTACCTCATTGTCCCATGAAAGTGTGATCTAAACCACTCAATTTGTCCGGTAAAGAGGAGCGGCTGAGATTGATTTGCGATAGAAATCCCATGCCGCAAAGGAGTTGAAGACCACACGTCATGCCTACTTCGTGCGCGCGTTTCGAGACGTCCAGTCATGGTTGGCCTTGGTCGATCAGTCAGGCGTGTAGATGGGCCCACGGTGATCATGTTGACATGCTCGGGACCCTTTGAATCTACATCTACACCCTCCATCTATGCCTGCGAAGATGGATGGCCGTGATTGATTTGCGACACATGTGATATGCCGCAAACCCTAATAAGGGTTTCATGTCCACGCTACTTTGGCTGGACGAATTGGCAAGCTACGCTCCTCTTTTGGGGAGGCCGACCATGTGGGACCCACATTGGGCCGGTGGTGATCACGCCAATACCTGTCTGATGGCTAGGGGTCTGATCTAAGCCATCCAAACATGCCGGTGAAGTTGGATGGTCGAGATCGATTTAAGACCTTTAGTGGAATTTCCTGCGACCCTTAAAGCATCACGCCGGCCGAACTTTGGGCGAGCGTTTGCTCCTTCCTGGCTAGGTCGTGAGATGGTCGGCTATGCGGGTTGAAAGGGGGGCCCACCGGTGTTCATAACGGTGCTTGTCCGACCGGGAATGGGGCGATCCGTGCCGTCCAATCGCGCAGGCGAAGATGAACGAACATGATGGATTTGAGACTGCCGTAGGCAGCCTTTGTTCGTACGAGCTCCTCCAAGCCGCTCCATACCATCCTGGACATCCAACTTCAGGATGGTGTTTGGTGGTTGTTTGGAGGGCGTGACTTGTACTTGACCGGCCATGTCATTAAGGGGTCCGCTGGTGGTCATTACTGTGGTTGCCTGCTCCTGCTAAGCTGGTTAAATTGTGCGGCCAACTTGCGTGGTCATGATTGTTTCTGAGACTGATATGGACGGTCCAGATTCAAAATATGCTCAATCGGGCTAGTATAACACACCGAGAGATGTATGCTCAATCGGGCTAGTATAACACACAAAGAGTTGTAGCCTGTACGGGTATTTCGTGCATGCCTCATTAGTGACACTAGGAGATTCGTGTTACTCTGCTGAGAGCAACACTCAGTCGTCATGCCGCACCAATAATGAGAGTTCAGCGGGAACAACACGGGAAATACAAGGCTGGTCATGCATTAATTAATAATGCTATAAATTCACAGGGTATATGGGATTGTTGCTACATGCTACATTTTAGGTGAATTAGTAAAGTGGAGAAGTATTCATCACTTATCAGTGGCTTTATCCTTTGCAGGATGTCAGCGCATAATTTTGGCTTTTACAATTTTAGCCTTAAATGAAAATCCACCATCAACACCAGGCAAATGAGTTTATTGGTTAAATAGAGCCTTTGCTTATGACTTGAGATATCTTCATCTGAAAGAATCAAGGGAGTTGTTACCAAACAGATTTGTTGTTCCTTTACTATTTTGAATACGATCCAACGGAATTGTTCCAGTGCGTGCACTTATTGAATGTCGGAAGCGCAAGGATATTGAAGAAACTAAGTGAACTATAGGTTTAGTTGCTTGGTCTCAACTATACAAACAATATAAGGAATCAAGTGCTTCCAACGATAACAATGAGATAAAATTTGTTAAAGCTACAAATTCATCTCAACCAGAGGCTTCCACTGATGACAAAGATGCTCCTATTTCTTGTAAAGAAGAAAAGCCTGTCAAGCCTAAGAATTGTGTTCAGCCAGCAGTAATCAAAGAAGGCATTTCTGCTAATGTCAAGAAAGCAACAACGTTGAACAAAGATAAGAAGAAGAAGAAGAAGAAGAAAAAAAAAACTCGTCGAGCTCCAATGCAAGAGGATCCACAAAAAGGTAACATTAAAACTCAGTCTTCGTATGTTACTAAGCATTGTTATTATTGTGGTAATAAACGACATTTGCAATGGGGATGCAAAGTTCGTAAGATGCAAGATGCACTTTTTTTTGTATCAAACGAATTGGCTAAGATTGCTCCCCAAAGGAACTCGGATCGCTATTGTCCAAAGTTTAGGAAAAAGAATTATTATAATGATAGTTCAAGTTTTGCCCATCGCCCGTCAAGGACATCTCATAAAAGACCCTATTATAGGAAAAGAGATGACTTCGAAAATACGAAGACAAGATCCGATGTTCCAAATTGGAGAAAGAATGTTTCGCAAAATATCCAAAAGGGAAAGGATCATAATTGTATGAAGGAGAAAGCTAATCCTGCGAAACCCTCCTCTAAATGGGTCCCAAAATCCTCCATCGCCAAAAAGGGACCAAAAGTTAGTCAGAAGAATGACTCTCAACTGTTAATTGTTGGTGACAATAATTACAAGAGTTTTCTTGAAATACTAAAGAAAGACATCATGTCTGAAATCTCTTGTACTAGTGAACGTTGTGATAATGACACTCTTCATCACAAGTCAAAGAAGAAAAACAAGAGATGGAACAAGAGAAAACAAACCAAGCAAGAGGTCAAGAATGATGATTCTGTCTTAGTCACTCGTGACGAACAAGACAGGGCTCAACTCAACACAACCTAGTTGTGTTAGAATGTGCATGCTCACCTTGGTGCTCAATCTTTTGAAATGTGAGGAAGCACATGAAAACTGAGCACATGATCTCTCGGTTATTATATGATGACTAATTAACATCTTTAGGGCGATTTATTTTCTTCTATACTCATATCATCTCTATATATATTTGAGCTTTTGATAGAAACGGTAATTTTGAGTTTATGATGTTGATATCTACTGATCATATATGTGTATCTCTTGTTTTTACGGTTAAAACGAGCCAAAAATCACTGAATTCGGACATTGTATGCAAAGTTATGTCTAAAAAAATTTAGTGTTGTGATTAATCATAAGTAATCACCATAACCGGTCCTGGTGATTGGTATGACCCATCACAAGTATTTTAACCGGTCCTGGTGATTGGTGTGACCCATCACAAGCAATCACCGTAACTGGTCCTGGTGATTGGTGTGATTGGTCCATACGAAGGAGTGTAAAACTGTTTTGCCCTTAACTTCTTTGTCCGAACTCGGAATGACCTCATTCTTTTTGCGTTGTTTTTTTAATTCAATTTCTTAGAAGATTGAGGTAAGTGCAATAATTTATTCTCTGTTGAATATTTATGGTGTATTGCATTTGAGTTTATGGGATGTCTGATTTCGGTTTTCATAACCTTAATATTCGATCTCATATGGTGTGAACCCTTATGGTTTGTGTGGCTTTTTGATTTAGCGGGATTAAGTTCTAGCCCATGTTGGTAGGCTTTATCAAAGGATCATAAGGTGTTCCGATTGAAACTCATGTGTGAAAAAGTCACAATATGTTGACACGATTTGTGTTTAACATAAAAGCATATGTGTTTCGGGTTTTCAACTTTTGTTATTGGCACGCATTAGTTAAAACCGATTCAACATTTCTCTGGTAAAGGTTGCTTTTGTTGTTGCGAGAGGATGACAACACAATGGGGGAGATTTCTAACTTGAACTTGTGCTTAATGATTGACCGGTCGTCAGCCGAGCAAAAATAATTTCACTTTCTCACTCTACTAAATATAAATGAAGTACGTGATAAGAAAGAGTTCGTGTCCACAGAAAGGCAATTGTTGTTATGCGATTTCAGTTTCTTAGTAACCAAGGGGGGATTTTTGTTTTATCTAAACAATAAAAATAATTGAAAGCAATAAAATAATTTGAATAATCAATAAGGAGAAGATATTGGTCACGGGATAGTATCATTCACAAACATGTATTTTCATCAACGATTAGAATTGGTATTTTAATCTCTCATTTACTAAAAGTCCTAGGATACCTTGATCGCAAGTATATCCCGCTAATTCCCTGATTTCATCACAACCACATTAAAAGATGCATATGTGAATTCTTCCTAGAAAGCAACCTAAAGTGTAAAAGCACAATCAAGTTTAACTCCCCAAAAGCAATAAGTTCTATGGAATAAGACTAATCAATGCAAACGAACGTGTAAAAGCACTAATCCGTTTTAACAAAAGTTATGATTCACTTGTGACTAGTAGGATATATCACTACAAGCACTACCCACAATTATGCTACTTAGAATCAGGGATAAACAACTATTTCGTATTGAAAACCCTAATATAGCTCTAGAGATGAATGCAAATCAGATTGATTCCGGACTCAACCTAACAAGTATTCAAATCATATAACACTATTAATTGTGAATCACAAACAATAAATTATTGAGACAAAACTAATTCATAGATTCAAATAACATGTTGAGAAATCAACTTTATCCCATAACCAATAATATGTATTTAGCTACTCATAGCTATGGAGTTCATCATAAAAATATTAATTGAATAGAAGAAGATGAACAAAAGCAAACCCTAGAAGCGTAAACCAAAAGAGGCTCTCTCCAAGTTCCAAGAATAATACGTGATCCCAAAGTTGTAGAAAACTTTTTCCTTTTGTAGCTTTTCCAAAACTAGGTCTTCAAAGCCCAAAGTCCAATAGATAGAAGTCCACCAAGCCCATATGTGAGAAAAACCCATGTAGAAAATATGCCCAAAAATATGTTGCCGGAAAACTGGTATTGTGGCCGGAAATATATCTCAGGTGACCGGCAAAGTCCACCCGGTCACCGGTCAACTGGGTCAACTTGGTCAAAGGTCACTGAGTCAACTCGGTCAAAGGTCACTGAGTCAACTCGGTGATGTCATGAGTCAGAGCCGAGTCAGAATCAGAGTCAGCTATCTAACCAGCTGAATTGGCTTACTTGTCAGACCATTGCACAGGCCAGAGCTGTGCTGCACTATCATTGTGCTTCACCAGCTTAGTCACGGCCATAATGGCACTGCAACATCCTCAATCAAACCAACATCCATGTACCACCATTGCAACTGCATCTGTTCACTGCCAAAAACTTTACTTCCCATTTCAGTTCATTACTACCTCCAAATCAAACCCAACAACCCATAGTTGTAACTTCTGCAAAACACATCCATCTTGCATATAAAACCCAGCTGCAATACCTCTACTGATTACATACCGCAACATCACTCAAACTCTCGGCTCTAACTCAAATTTCAAACTTGAGTTCTTTCACAATCTTGCCTTCTCAGTTCCTCTTTCTGCCAACAACATATCAGCTCAACTGCCATGACAAATACAATCTGAACCATTCTGCAACTTCAGCTCAAATATCCATTCGAGTGCCATCACCTGCAATTTCTACAATTCTCCACAACACTTATCAAAGTCATTGCAGGTTCAACAAGCAACAACATCCAGTTTCACAATCAACCTCAACAACATTGCATGTAGTTCCACAGCATTGCATCCACATTTTCACACACATTCAGTTAATCTGCCTGCTACTCCATTCTCAGCTCTAATAACAACCTCCAGACCAGCCCCTCTCAGCTTTAAATGCAGTTGCAACTTTATGTACTCCTGCAACAGTTCAACACCACCAACTGAGCTCAAGCTTTGAGCAGAAACTATGAAATGAACACATCTTTTACGGCACTGATTTCTTTTAATCTGCATCATCCTCATCTGCTCAAGCTTTAAGCACCAGCACCATCTTCTTGTTTATCTGAGCAACACAACCTGCATCATCTCTCAATGCCACCCGAGACTCATCCTGTAACATCTTCTTCATGGCAACAACAACACTGTCTCATGACCATCTTGAGCCACCACCATTGCAAACTCATTCATTCTGCAGGTTTATACATACATCTATAATGCTCAAGTCTTCCCTGCACTGCTCCAACTTCAACATAGCAAACAACACCTCCTCAGGAAAATAATTCAACCCCATGCTAGCACCACTGCTTCCAAGTCAAACCATCAACATCTGTAGCTGTTCAACACCCTTCAAGCACCAACTTAACCTGCTGCTTGGTCTCAATACAGTCACCACTCACCCATTTAGCAGAAACCTTAACTGAGCTTCAAATCTCCTTAAAAATTGAACCCAAAACTTCTCTTATTCTACTGTAACTCCAAATCCCAGTTAAACCCATCATCTAGTTGTTCTTCTCGTTACAGATTTCCCCAACTTCTGTAATCATCACCAACATCTTCCACAAACCCTAGGGTCATTCATCAATCGAGAATAATAACAAAATCCAACAGAAACCCTAACTCTGAATCACCACAGAAGCAGAAACCCAATCTTAATTTCCTTCCCAATCTTCAAACGATGTCTCTCGATTCAGCAGCAAATCGATTCTCACCGTAGTCTTCAAATTCAACTCAGCAAAAACCCTTTTGACCATCAATAGCATGCTCAAGATCTTACTACAACTCAATAAAACTCATCTCTCCCTTCTAGTTACTCAGTCTCTTTGTCGATCTCCATGGCTGCCTTCTCTCAGTTTCAGGCGGAGAAGAATAAATGTAAATGATTAGAGAAATTCTTTCTCTGATTTTTAGGGTCTCTGTAGGAATAACAAATGGATATACCCACTCAAGTGGAATGGATAGGGGGTTCCCAAAATGATTCTAGGCACCCATAAAGAGGATAAGGTCCAACCAACGATGTATTTTCCTTGCTTCTCTAGACTAAGCTGCAATAGTTGGCTTGTCTGGGCTCCGCTCCCAGTAGCAATTGCATATGAGATGACGCTTTTTTCCCTTCTTGCTCAAAATAGATGATTTCTTTTCTTTTCACTCTAAATGACTCCATTGTACCTGATAAACTCAAAACTGAACATAAGAGATGCAATTCACAATGATAATATCAAAGAAAGCGTAAATACTAGATATAAAATTAGGTGTTTACAACACCTATCAAATTCCCCCACACTTAGACTTTGCTAGTCCTCGAGCAAATCAAACAAAACAAATTCTAAAACATACATACAACTCCGTGTCGTCGAGGCTACGGTCATATTTAGCACATATAACAAGCCTTTAAACCCCGAGGTGTCCCTAGTGGACGAGTTATAGTCTCGTGAGGGTTTACTAGAGATATACCCACAAAACCTATTTTTCCAACTTACTGGTTCTCCGAAATGATAGTATCCAATGCGCTAAGAAGACATAGAGATTCCGCACACTAGTCATAAGAAGTTAGACACAAATATGAACACAATCTCATTCTTAAAAGTTGAGAGAGAAATAACCATCCCTTATCGAAAGAAATTTGGGTTCGGAGTGATCGAAAGTCTCGACTCTGCCTCACAACAAAGGGTTTTATGAAATTGCTCTCAATAATAAAATAGCTTTTTATGGGTCACACATGTGTCCAGGTAGGAATGAAGAGAGAATCCCGTGACACGTTGAATAGTGGGAAGGTAAAAACCCTCCGAATTATTTTGAAAACCCACATCTTTTATTCATTTTGAAAACCCTTTTTTCTGATGATCTCTAAGAAAGGAAATCAACCACTTAACGAAGGTGGGAATATGCTTACTTACCTCGTTATCCGTTCGACATGCAGCTAGCACCACTCTCATAGCATCCATAGAAACGTCTTCGGTCTTCAATCGGTGTCTTCATCTTCGTCTTCGGTCTTCAACTCTTGATGATAACTCTTGAACTTCGTAGAATCTTGACAATGTAATTTTTTTCTCTAACTCCTTATTGCTTGAAACTTCTTTGTAGATATTCCTTCTTCCATTGGCTTTATTGAAAGAATATAAAACTAAAAACAAACTATACAAACCCAAAATATGATACAATGAATTTTTCTTGTCTTTTTTTTTTTTGACAAGAAAAATAAAACAAATACAAAATGAAAACGAAACAAAACAATAAAACTAGTAATGAACCTAAAGAAATTTTCTCTTTTTTTTTTTTTTTTTTTTTTTTTTAGATTTATTTAAAATAAAGGATTACAAGAAAAAATAAAATACAAATAAGATAAAATAAAATAAAGATGTAAGTACAAAGGCCATGGTGTAAGTACTTTACCGCTTGATAATTTTCACTCTTGCACAATAGTCTTCAACTTGTAAAAATTCTGCTCCTTGTCTTGTTGCTTTACTTGAATATGAAATCTGCTCATTTCTGTACTGTTGCTTGTAAACCGTGAACGTCTTCAACTTTCCTTCAAATTTGTGATGCTCCTCTTGTTGATGATGATAGTGTTTCTATGGACATGTTGGTGTAGAGAGCGATAAAGTGGATGGTACTAACTGCGAACAAGATTACAAGTGGTATGTAAGTTAGCAATTCGATGTCACCATCATGGTTGATAAAAATAGCACTCAAGAGATCAAAGTAGTGCTTCTATGGTGGGAGGTTGGGAAGCTCACCATTCTGCCCGGAATTTACGTACGGTGACACACACTCTAAAAGCACATATTTAGACAGGTAAAAAGAATTGAAGGTCGGTGCTTCTCATGATGTAACATGGGTAGTCTCCACTATAGGGGACCACTACTCTAATACCGAATTCAGTCTGCACCTTATTTTCCACTGGCATGGTTAAATCCAACTTTAACTCTCATACAATTAAGAAACCCGATCATGTTCTCTGTCATCTCTAAGTTCAGTCACTCTTATGAGAATCTCGATGTAATCTTAGCGACATGTATACTATGTGACTCTAAACTAACTACAAGTTGGAGTTTTTTATTCACTAATTTACACAAAAGTTGAAAATTTTGAAAATTTACAATGCAAATGCTTAACCACTCCCCCACACTTAAACTTTACATTGTCCTCAATGTAAATTGAATCGTCCAAAGTAAGTCAAGGTGGGAAATTCTAACATGATATGAGACAAGAAATCAGAAAATAAAAATAAAAACAAGACAAGAAAAACTAAAAACAAAACAAGAAATAAATACAAGACAAGAAATACTCATCCGATGGGTTGCCTCCCATTTAGCGCTTGGTTTAAAGTCGTCAGCCCGACTGTCTCCTTGCTTCCTATGACTCCTCCAGAGGGAGTACATCCACAAAGTTAACTCCTTCCACCACTTCGGAAGTGAATTTCTCATAATATGGTTTCAACCGGTGCCCATTAACTTTAAGTTCTTTCCCTGTAGCTATGCTACGAATTTCCACTGCACCATGAGAAAACACATTAGTAACAATAAAAGGTCTGATCCATCGTGACCTTAATTTACCCGGAAATAAATGCAAGCGAGAATTAAACAAAAGCACTTTCTGCCCAATGCAAAATTGTTTCCTAGAAATCATGTTATCATGAAATGCTTTCGTCTTTTCCTTATAAATGCGTGAGCTCTCAAATGCATCATTGCGAAGCTCCTCTAGCTCTTGGAGTTGTAACTTCCTTTGCTTTCCAGCCCCATCCATCTCCATATTGCATTGCTTAATAGCCCAAAACGCCTTATGCTCAATTTCAACGGGTAAGTGACAAGGTTTACCATACACAAGCCTAAAGGGAGACATCCCGATAGGTTTCTTGTATGCGGTTCTATACGCCCACAAAGCATCATTAAGTCGCATGCTCCAATCTTTCCTTGTTGGGTTCACCGTCTTCTCTAGAATAGATTTCACCTCTCGGTTAGACACCTCGGCTTGTCCATTTGTTTGGGGATGATAAGGTGTTGCAATCTTGTGCGACACATTGTACTTCGTCAACAAGCTTGTAAAATCCTGTTTTTGAAGTGAGAACCCCCATCGCTAATTATGGCTCTTGGAATTCCAAACCTTGCAAAAATATTAGCTTGCACAAAATCTGAAACCACTTTAGAATCATTAGTTGGGGTAACCTTAGCTTCCACCCATTTCGAGACATAATCAACAACAAGTAAGATATAAAAATTCCCATGGGAGTTGACAAAAGTACCCATGAAATCAATACCACATACATCAAAAACTTCAATAAATTGAATAAAAGTTTGTGGCATTTGATTTCGGGCACCTAGATTGCCTGTTCTTTGGCACCTATCACAAGTTGTACAAAATATATGTGCATCCTTAAACAAAGTTGGCCAATAGAAACCACTTTCAAGTACCTTGTGAGCGGTTCTCTTACTCCCAAAATGTCCTCCGCAAGCATAAGAGTGACAAAAAGACAAGATAGAATTAAATTCAGATTCGGGAACGCACCTTCGTATTACTTGGTCACTACCATGTTTCCACAAGTATGGATCATCCCATATGTATTGGTTCCCTAACTTCTTAAGTTTGTCCCTCTCAGCACGAGACAAGTTCTTTGGGATTTGTTTAGAAACTAAGTAGTTGACAATATCGGCATACCATGGTTCTCCAAAGGCAATTTAGAATAGTTGCTCATCCGGGAAACTTTCACACAACGGGATAGCTTCCTTGTCCACAGCAAGACGGCTCAAGTGATCCGCATCGGTGTGCTCAATTCCTTTCTTGTCTTTGATTTCAATATCAAACTCTTGCAAGAGTAAAATCCATCGTATGAGCCTCGGTTTCGCTTCTTTCTTCATTAGCAAGTACCTAAGTGTTGCATGATCAGAAAAGACAACAACTTTTGTACCAATTAGATAAGAGCGAAACTTTTCCAAAGCAAAAACAATGGCTAACAACTCTTTTTCAGTGGTTGTGTAGTTTTGTTGTGCCTCATTTAACGTTCCAGAAGCATAATAAATAGCATGAGGAATCTTCCCCACACGTTGCCCAAGCACCGCACCAACCACATAGTCACTTGCATCACACATGAGCTCAAAAGGCTTGCTCCAATCCGGTGGTTTAATGATAGGGGCTGAAATCAAAAGTTCTTTCAAACGATTGAATGCCACCATACACTTTTCATCAAAGTTAAAAACCACATCTTTTTGCAATAATTTATAAAGTGGTGATGCTATCTTGGAAAAATCCTTGATGAATCTTCGATAGAAACCTGCATGACCAAGAAAAGAGCGTATCTCCCTCACCGTAGTGGGATGGGTTAAAGCACGAATAAGGTCTATCTTAGATTTATCAACTTCCAAGCCTTTAGAAGATATTATATGGCCTAAAACTATGCCATGAGTTACCATGAAATGGCACTTCTCCCAATTCAGCACAAGGTTTGTTTCAACACATCGTTCAAGGATTATAGACAAGTTGTTCGAGCAAAGGTCAAATGAATCACCAAAGACACTAAAGTCGTCCATGAACACTTCGATTATGTTTTCAACATACTCTGAAAAGATACTTACCATACACCTTTGAAAGGTAGCTGGAGCATTGCATAAGCCAAAAGGCATCCTTCTATAAGCAAAAGTACCGAAAGGAAAAGTGAAAGTAATTTTCTCTTGGTCCTCCGGCGCTATCACAATCTGATTATAACTCGAATAGCCATCAAGGAAGCAATAATAAGAGTGTCCAGCTAAACGTTCAAGCATTTGATCAATAAAAGGTAAAGGAAAATGATCTTTTCCAGTAGTGGCATTCAATTTCCTGTAATCAATACAAACCCTCCAACCGGTTTGCACACGAGTTGGGACAAGTTCGTTCTTATCATTCTCCACCACTGTCACACTTGATTTCTTTGGTACTACTTGTACCGGGCTTACCCACTTGCTATCGGATATGGGATAGATAACACCCACTTCCAAAAGCTTGAGTATCTCCTTTTTCACAACTTCCATCATGGGAGGATTCAAACGACGTTGTGCTTCCCTTGTAGGCTTTGCATCGTCCTCCAAACGTATCTTGTGCATACAAACGGCAGGGCTTATACCCTTGATATCGCCAATTGTCCATCCTATGGCCGTCTTGTACTTCCTTAGCACCCTTAGAAGTTTTTGCTCCTGTAAATCACTAAGCTTGTTAGAAAAAATCACAGGTAACTCTTCATTATCACCCAAGTACAAGTACTTTAGGTGATCTGGAAGAGGTTTCAATTCTAGAATTGGAGATTTAACAATTGAAGGTACAAGCTTTTCATCACTGCATGGTAAAGAAATAAAAGAGATATTATGAGTTTCCGGGCATCCTTGTAGTGAATTAAGATCACCAAGGGCTTCCTTGACTTCATTACCACACTCTACACCATTATCCATGGATGTGGTTAACACGGTTTCCAAAGCATCATCACCATTTAATTCAAACATTTGTTGTGCCAATGTATCCGTAACATCAATGGACAAACAAGAGTGAACATCACTAGGATATCTCATCGTCTCGAAAATGTTGAAACGTATTGTTTCTCCATCAAACTCCATGGTCAACGTTCCCTTGTCCACATCAATTATGGTTTTCGCCGTTTTCATGAAGGGACGCCTAAGTAGCAATGGAAGAGACGAGTCCGGTGAACCTTCATTCATCTCTAACACACAAAAGTCAGCTGGAAATACAAGTTGATTAACCTGCACAAGAACATCCTCAACAATACCCATTGGGTAGACATTTGAACGATCGGCTAATTGCAATACAATTTTAGCCTTTTTAAGAGGACCTAACTCAAGTGAATTATACATAGATGCAGGCATAACATTAACGGATGCACCTAAGTCCAACATAGCTTTGTTAAATGTTGTGTTACCAATTGTGACGGGAATGTCAAAACTCCCGGGATCCTTGCACTTAAGTGGGAGTTTGTGTTGTAAGATTGCCGAAACATTCTCCCCCACACTAAGCACTTCATTACCTTTGAGCCTTTGCTTATTGGTACACAAGTCCTTCAACACCTTTGCATACTTTGGAACTTGCTTAATAGCATCAATGAGTGGTATGTTCACATGGATCTTCTTTAGAACGTCTAAAATCTCCTTTTCTAGTTCCGCCTTCTTAGAACTTGCAAATCTGCGAGGAAAAGGAGGAACATAAGTAGAAACCGGAGTTTTAGAGTGAGGAATAGGTACCTCAGAAGTTTGGGGAGAATCCTCATTCTTCTCCTCCAAAACTGGTTCCTTTGGTGTTTCCACCTTGCCCGAATCAGTAACTTCGGGTTGCACAAGTTGTGTACCACTTCTCAATGACACCCTCTTTTGGGTTAATAGGTTGAGAAGGGAGTTTCCCACTATTTTGTGCCTTCAATTGGTTCAACTCAATAGCCATGGAGCCCATTTGTGTTTGCAACTCCTTGATAGCACTCTTAGTTTCCTGCTGACTTTCTTTAAACATGGTAGAAAGGCCTTGCATAAAAGTTTGAAGCTTTGCATCGATATCGGAACCTTGATTTTGCATTGATTGTTGTGCTTGTGGTTGCTAAAATTGTTGTCTCGGCTGGAATTGTTGTTGTTGAGGTTGAAATCCACTCGGAAAGTTGAAGGTAGGTTGTTGAACCGCTCCTTGCTTGTTGGCATAGCTAAAATTAAGGTGATCTCTCCATCCCGGATTATAAGTGTTAGAGTAGGGATCATACCGTCTTTGTTGATTTGGAAAGACCGCATTAGCTTGCTCGTCCTCATAAGCTTGAGAGGAACTTGGTATCACCGCGGCTGCAACTTGTTGCATCATTGCTGCCATGTTACCCATTTGTTGACGAAGTTCCTCGACCTCGCTCACTTCATTCACTTTCCTAAGAAGCACATCCGAACCACGACTCAAGAATTGTTGGGAGTTTGCTTCCATGTTTTCAATCAACTCTTTAGCTTGTGCCACCGTCTTGCTCACTAGTGCACCACCACCCGCAGCGTCAAGAAGATTCCTATCACTTGATTGGAGTCCTTCATAGAAGTATTGGATGATCATAGCGTCGCTGAATTGGTGGTGAGGGAAACTTACCACCAATCTCTTGTATCGTTCCCAACATTCATATAAGGATTCTCCCACGTTTTGCTTCATCCCATAAATCTCTTTGCGAATTTGAGTAGCCTTTGATGCAGGAAAATATCTCTCTAAAAAGAGTTTCTTCTGCCCATTCCATGTCGTGACACTTCCGGGAGGCAAATAGTACAACCAATCCTTAGCACTATCCATCAATGAGAAACGGAAAACTTTTAACATTGCACCATCCGCCTCAACATCCGTTGGAAGCATAGCCATGACAATGGTGTGGAAGTCCATAAGATGCTTGTTTGGGTCTTCATTCACCATGCCATGGAACTTTGGTAATTCTCTAAGCAACCCCGGCTTGATCTCAAAAGTAGAGTTTGTTTGAATACACCCCTGTTGTGTATCAAGCTATGAGAAGCTAACTCCTTGAGTGAACGATTTGCATCACCTATTGCTTCTTCTTCTTGTTGTTCGTCTACGAATGGAACCTCTTGTTCTCCTTCTAGTTGTAACTCTTCTCCCACTTCTAACTCTCCTTGACTTGGTTGGAGTATTGTGCCTCTAATCTCTTGATTTATCTGAAAACAATTCTGTTGAGAAACAAGACAAGAACCGAAAAGCAAAGATAAAAGCGAGAAATTATAAAAAGAAACTAAAAACTTAACAAGCCGTATGCCTCCCGTGTACTTGAGTCAAAACAATAAATTATTGAGAATAAATTATAAAAAGAAACTAAAAACTAAAAACTTAATAACACAATTAATTGTGAATCACAAACAATAAATTATTGAGACAAAACTAATTCATAGATTCAAATAACATGTTGAGAAATCAACTTTATCCCATAACCAATAATTTGTATTTAGCTACTCATAGCTATGGGAGTTCATCATAAAAATATTAATTGAATAGAAGAAGATATCCCGCACCTTGGATAGTTCCAATCTTTTAAAACTTAATAACATATCTCCTCGCTAATTAATTGAAACCAGTTAGGTATCTCAAAACAATTCCGCAAACAAGTGAGAAACAAGACAAGAACCGAAAGCAAAGATAAAAGCGAAATTATAAAAGAAACTAAAAACTTAATAACAAGCTATGCCTCCCGAGTTCAAAACAATAAATTATTGAGAATAAATTATAAAAAGAAACTAAAAACTAAAAACTTAATAACACAATTAATTGTGAATCACAAACAATAAATTATTGAGACAAAACTAATTCATAGATTCAAATAACATGTTGAGAAATCAACTTTATCCCATAACCAATAATATGTATTTAGCTACTCATAGCTATGGAGTTCATCATAAAAATATTAATTGAATAGAAGAAGATGAACAAAAGCAAACCCTAGAAGCGTAAACTAAAAGCGACTCTCTCCAAGTTCCAAGAATAATACGTGATCCCAAAGTTGTAGAAAACTTTTTCCTTTTGTAGCTTTTCCAAAACTAGGTCTTCAAAGCCCAAAGTACAATAGATATAAGTCCACCAAGCCCATATGTGAGAAAAACCCATGTAGAAAATATGCCCAAAAATATGTCACCGGAAAACTGGTATTGTGGCCGGAAATTGGCCGGAAAATATATCTCAGGTGACCGGCAAAGTCCACCCGGTCACCGGTCAACTGGGTCAACTCGGTCAAAGGTCACTTAGTCAACTCGGTCAAAGGTCACTGAGTCAACTCGGTGATGTCATGAGTCAGACCCGAGTCAGAATCAGAGTCATCTATCTATCCAGCTGAATTGGCTTACTTGTCAGACCATTGCACAGGCCAGAGCTGTGCTGCACTATCATTGTGCTTCACCAGCTTAGTCACGGCCATAATGGCACTGCAACATCCTCAATCAAACCAACATCCCTGTAACACCATTGCAACTGCATTTGTTCACTGCCAAAAACTTTACATTGCAATTACTACCTCCAAATCAAACCCAACAACCCATAGTTGTAACCGAGAACTGAACAAGAAATCCGTAAAACACATCCATCTTGCATATAAAAACCCAATTTTGCAATACCTCTACTGGATTTCACTCAAACTCCTATTTAACTCAGCCTTCAAATTAAAGAATTGAGTTCTTTCACAATCCCCGCTTCTTCTCGCCTTTCTTCGCCAACAACATATCACCAACCGCCATGACAAATACAATCCGAACCATTCTCGCAATCTCACTCGTATATCCATTCGAGTGCCATCACCCGTAATTTCTACAATTCTCCACAACACTTATCAAAGTCATAGCAGTTCAACAAGCAACAACATCTAGTTTCACAATCAACCTCAACAACATTGCCAGACTACACAAAGATTGCATCCACATTTTCATACACATTCGCTTAATCCGCTCGGCTTCTCGAGCTTTGGCAAGAGAGTCCAAACCTCCTTTAACAACTCCAATATTATGAAATAACTAAAACTCTCTTTGATTAAGGGCATTCTATAATTGACCTTGTTCAAAACACCATGCTATTATTGTTTATGGATTATTTGTTGATTGTTTAAGTTCGAAATTAATGCCAAAACTTTACTTCCCATTTCGGTTCATTACTACCTCCAAATCAAACCCAACAACCCATAGTTGTAACTTCAAAACACATCCATCTTGCATATAAAACCCACCCAATACCTCTACCGGATTATGGGCTGCAACATCACTCAAACTCTCGGCTCTAACTCGACCTTGACTTGAGTTCTTTCACAATCCCGCCTTCTCGGTTCCTCTTTACGCCAACAACATATCACCTCACGCCATGACAAATACAATCGAACCATTCTGCAACTTCACTCTCGATATCCATTCGAGTGCCATCACCTGCAATTTCTACAATTCTCCACAACACTTATCAAAGTCATAGCAGGTTCAACAAGCAACAACATCTAGTTTCACAATCAACCTCAACAACATTGCCTGTATTACCACAGCATTGCATCCACATTTTCATACACATTCAGTTAATCTGCCTGCTACTCCATTCTCAGCTCTAATAACAACCTCCAGACCAGCCCCTCTCAGCTTTAAATGCAAATATGCAACTTTATGTACTCCCCGCAACAGTTTCAACACCACCAACTGAGCTCAAGCTTTGAGCAGAAACTATGAAATGAACCCATATTCTACGACACTGATTTCTTTTAATCTGCATCATCCTCATCTGCTCAAGCTTTAAGCACCAGCACCATCTTCTTGTTTATTTGAGCAACACAACCTGCATAATCTCTCAATGCCACATGAGACTCAGCCTGTAACATCTTCTTCATGGCAACAACAACACTTTCTCATGACCATCTTGAGCCACCACCATTGCAAACTCATTAATTCTGCAGGTTTATACATACATCTATAATGCTCAAGTCTTCCATGCACTGCTCCAACTTCAACATAGCAAACATCACCTCCTCAGGCCAACAATTCAACCCCATGCTAGCACCACTGCTTCCAAGTCAAACCATCAACATCTGTAGTTGTTCAACACCCTTCAAGCACCAACTTAACCTGCTGCTTGGTCTCAATACAGTCACCACTCACCCATTTAGCAGAAACCTTAACTGAGCTTCAAATCTCCTTAAAAATTGAACCCAAAACTTCTCTTATTCTACTGTAACTCCAAATCCCAGTTAAACCCATCATCTAGCTGTTCTTCTCGTTACAGATTTCCCCAACTTCTGTAATCATCACCAACATCTTCCACAAACCCTAGGTTCATTCATCAATCGAGAATAACAACAAAATCCAACAGAAACCCTAACTCTGAATCACCACAGAAGCAGAAACCCAATCTTAATTTCCTTCCCAATCTTCAAACGATGTCTCTCGATTCAGCAGCAAATCGATTCTCACTGTAGTCTTCAAATTAAACTCAACAAAAACCCTTTTGACCATCAATAGCATGCTCAAGATCTTACTACAACTCAATAAAACTCATCTCTCCCTTCTAGTTACTCAGTCTCTCTGTCGATCTCCATGGCTGCCTTCTCTCAGTTTCAGGCGGAGAAGAATAAATGTAAATGATTAGAGAAATTCTTTCTCTGATTTTTAGGGTCTCTGTAGAAATAACAAATGGATATACCCACTCAAGTGGAATGGATAGGGGTTCCCAAAATGATTCTAGGCACCCATAAAGAGGATAAGGGCCAACCAACGATGTATTTTCCTTGCTTCTCTAGACTAAGCTGCAATAGTTGGCTTGTCTGGGCTCCGCTCCCAGTAGTAATTTCATATGAGATGACGCTTTTTCCCTTCTTGCTCAAAATAGATGATTTCTTTTCTTTTCACTCCAAATGACTCCATTGGACCTGATAAACTCAAAACTGAACATAAGAGATGCAATTCACAATGATAATAGCAAAGAAAGCGTAAATACTAGATATAAAATTAGGTGTTTACAACACCTATCAATGATATATCTTTCTGTGGAGAAGAGGATGCGGAATCTGAGGTAACGAATTTGTTAGTTAATTTTTTTCCTGTTTAAGAAAAGCTTGAGTTTATTGCATATATTTTGCTTTTGCTTAACAAAATTCGGTACAATTGATGTTAATTCCATTATGTGTGTATGGATGTATGTGTGTGTGTGATTCAATTGTTTCCGGTTAAGAAAAACTGGTTTGATATATTTCTTTATTGTTTGGTATCAATTGTTTTAGAATTAACGAAATTTCAGTGCAATTGCGGTGCTTTAATGTCTACGTTTGTTTCAATTGCTTCCGGTTAAGATAAATAATTGTGCAAGTCAATTTATTTGGTCTGTATGTATTGTTTATGGCTTAACAAAATACGGGATCATTTGTTTAGTCCAATTCGATTCCGGATAAGAGAAACTAAGTTAATTATGATCTTAGTTAGACTTATCAAAGTAAAGGATTCGGTTATTCAAGTCTAATCGAATGCCTTGACAAGAAATATTAGTTAACTAACCTAGTATTTGTCTTGTCTAAAGTGTAAGGTCTAAGTTATTGTCTGAATAATTAGTGCCTGATGAGAGAAATAAAGTTAATTCTGATCTTTATTTTGGTCCTATAGAAATAAGCGATTGTATTCGTGCAATCAGTTTAGCAAGGGAACTAAGTTTCTTAATTAGTCAATTGTTAAAATATTAGGGAAAATTGCTTCAGGCAATTGTTTCCTTGATAACATATAAAAACCAAATTACTTGTAGTTTCGGTTTTGATACTGGTTATCAAAAATGGTATGTGAAACCTTCGTGCTTAACTCTTATAGGTTGTACAATTCTTTAAGATTCGTAAGATCCTTTCGGTTTTGGTATTTTCTCGGACCTTTGTCATTTTGTGACATAAAGGTGGAGAAATATATGGAGTAAACAAGTGATTTGTAATCACTTAGGAAAGGACAATTGTGCTTAAACGTTATATCTAACGAAAGAGTAAAGCATTGACTAAGGGGGAGAAACATATCATATGATGATTGTAGTTATTTGGACTACAATAGGGAAATAACAAAGATGTACGGATTGAAAATCTACCTATCTCACCTTTAGGGGGAGTATTAGCTTTGTTAATTAAATGTCAACAACCACATTTATGGATTGAATATATGCAGGTTATTGTGCTGTTGAAACTTGGAATCAAGCGTATGTATGATGAATTTTTTGTAATTTGTTTATCCATATGTATTAAGAGTTTTGTTACTAAAATCGACAAAGGGGGAGATTGTTAGAGCATAGCTCGGTTGAACCCACCAAGCGTTGGTATGTCAAGTTTGGTTGTCATATTTTAGTGAATCAAAACTCGTTAAAGAGTCTCTTGATTATATACTAGAGACAACTTCGTATAGATTAGGCTAGAAAGATTAGGATTATGAGACATACAAGTATTACTCGAAGACTTGAAGAATGTGAAGAAGTAACAAGCTACATCGACGACATCATCCTTCCTCTTGAGGTTAGTAATATTGTGACTTGAACTGTTTCATTCCTAACGTATCTTTCAAGTCGTGCGATATTGAATACCTAACTGCAAAGCTGTGAATGATTATACTCTAGTAGACATAGTGTTAAGGAATTAGAATACGAAGTATAACGCTTATCCTTTGAACTTCGTATATAAGAAATCGACATAATCGTATGAATGCTTGCGATTATGTGTATGGGTAAAGGTGAAGATTTCATCCTAGGAAACAATGTTTACATTTGTTTAAAGGAAGTACATTCATGAACTTGTTTTATGAATCAAAAGGGAAATCGCTAGGCTTATTGGTATTGTTATTCATTGCATATCTTTGATTACCAATATGTGTGAGTTAGTAGAACCGATCATAACTTGTTATGTATCTTGGTAAAACTAGTCACAATGCCTGACTTATGTATTGGTATGACTTTTATTAGTGTAACCGATCCTAAGTAATCACCTTAGATGGTATGATCGATATTTGTAATTGTTGTAACAGATCCTGGTAATTGGTATGACCGATCACAAAAGAGTTGTAATCGATCCTTGTAATTGGCGTAACCGGTCCTGGTAATTGGTGTAACCGATCCTAGTGACTAGTGTAACCGATCACAAGTAATACCATGAGAAAACAATAATTTGTTGTTTTCATTTTTTTTTTTCAAAAACAGAAAACAAATAAAAAACATTTTCTAAAAATGTCCCTACCAAACACGTTTTCTCATGTTTTCTGTTTTTTCTGTTTTTATTGAAAACTATACCAAACAAGCTCTTAACTTCCTAAATTTGGATATTTTTGACTTTTACTAAAATCTTTCTCCAAAAGAGATGCGAAGAGAAAATGTGGAGATGAGCTAAATAACGATTAATAAAGCACCCGAGATCATAAAGTTTTACGTGATTTCCAAGGGGATGCGAATAACCATAATCAGGCATGTTTTGTTATTTTTATGTTTTAAAATATAAAAGTTTGTTATTTCGAGTTAAAAAAGATTCGCAAATACAAAATAAAACTAGTAAACCAATAGGGTTTAAATATGTGTCCAATTTTTTCAATAGAAAAGAATCTGGGAGATGATTTCATCCAACTTTCTAATATCAAAGAGATTTTGGTTTAATTTTTTTATATGATGTCTTCCTACCACATCTACATAGGAAAAAACTAGAGGATCCATTGGAGATGCTTTCAAGTCTTTGACATATTTTTCTAAGTATAAATTCAAATTTGTGATGTCACATGGATGAGTAAATGAAAACGTGTATTGTAGCAAGAGAGCACACCATTTGAGCGGTCTGATGTCTAGGAAAAGGCTAGTTTTATCAAACATCATATATATATTGCACCTCCTTCTCACTCTTAACTCTCACCTTCTCTACTACTCTAAACTATATATTGTCATATCTCCTTTACTAATTCTTCTTTCTACCTTACCGAGACCCATATGTTGTCTCAAAGAAAATGTTCACAGAAAAATATATAAAAGGTGTTTATGAGTTTTCACTGCTGCAAATTGTGCTATGCGGTCCGATATCAGACCGCGGTGCTTAGTATCTAGAGAAAATATATATTTTGCAGTTAGAACACGCCAGAGTAATTGGCATGCACCCCCAGTTTAATCCCTAGTCACTAGAACATATTTTTTAGGAAGGGTAAACGTGGGACACAATGTTACTCATGTTTCCGAATATAATAATGCCAACACAACAATTTGTTCGCGAATATCGTGAAGCCGGTAATTGCTATAGAGGCATTATACATTTATGGGTACATGAGCCTAGGGCTGTCAACGGCACTTAACGTAACAGATATTGGCTCTGCCGCTGCCGTTGCCATTAAAATTAGCGGTTAACCGATATCCGTTAAGTTCCGACGGAAATATGAAATTCAAAACCATTACCGTTACGTTGGACTTACCGGTTAACAGATAATTTTCCGGTACCATCCGTTAACCCATGAACCCCAAAACTCTGTTCCATCAAGAACCCTAAATTCAATCACCATCACCGATTTCATCCTCTAAAACTTAGCTTCATCTGTAATACCACTCCAAAACCTCAATTCATTCATTACCCATTTCAACTCATCATCCTAAAACGTAAATTTCATCATCAATTCATCCTCTGAGTTCTTCTTACAAACCCTAGCTTCTTCAATTCTTCCTCAAACAACCTCTGAACATCAATTAATCAAAACCCTTTCATTCTCTGACTATCAGCATCTCAACTTACTGATCAATTCCAAACAACTTAGAAGATAAGTCTACAAACCCTAATTTGATTTCTTCTGATTTATTTATTTAATCCATAATTGATCTCTTCCCTAATTCACAAAGAACATCATCTTAGTCCTTGTTTACATATTTTCATCCATTGATTCTGCTCGACAATACCTCACTTTCAGTTCACAATCACTCAGATAAGAAGAGAGGAAAGAAACGAGAGGAAAGAAGAAGAATGACGAAGAAGAAAGAATATTATGAACTTATCTTCTTGGTCGACTAGCCACATTATCGGTTAACAGAAATAAGGCTAACGGAAATAGCCCAACCATTACCGTTACGATAGGATAAAAATAATCGCTACATTATCGGTTACGGATAACCGATAACCGATTACCGATATAACGGAACTAAACCTAACGGAAACCGGATAATAGGATTCGGTTAACGGATAACGGATATCCATTGACAGGCCTACATGAGCCCCTCATTTCTCAAATTGTTGAATTTAGAAGACGCCTTCTGAGGCAGCCCATCTGTTATATATTCCCATGATTTTTCATAAAAAGGAAAATATTATTCATTGTCTTGGTCTCATATGCCAGCATTGCCTTGGGAGGCATACGCGATATATATCTACCCAATGGGGGGGACATCAATGGTCCCAATTATTTCACGAGATTATCATTACCCAGAGTTAACACGGGAAAATCTTATGAAATATATGTAATGATTTAGAACTCCTAAATCGAAGAATGTAATATATATATATATATACACGTGGGGGAGCTAAAGAGAATTAGGACCAACAATATTGCATTTACTTCGATGACCTTAGTTAATGCAAGAACTTTGGAAGATATGATCAGAGATACAAATGTATGAGGATTGCTACACATCATATCCTGGTTTTAGCAACGCTTCATTTTCGGAGGTGTGCACGTTGCACAGTTAACAACGTTAATATCCGTTGCACAAATTATTTATATTTCAATTATTAATATTAACTAGTGATACAACGTATGTCAACGTGTATAACCGTTGTACATTGCATGGCTTTTTTTTGTAATATATGGTTCTTTTATGGTTTTTTTTTTTTCCGTTTAATTTCCTGATTTTCTTTTTCTTAAAGCTTTTTAAAAGGAGAAATCGTCACTGAAATCCAAAGGTTTGAGTCAAACCTTATAGAAGGACAAGGTATAAGTCAAACCTTGTTGACGGACTGAGTGAAATCAGTCAACCCTGTTTGATCCCGAATCGTACTTAAAATACCATTTAACCCTTTAAGTCTTTTAACTTAACCAGAGAGGTTCAATGGGTGAAGTGAATAACCTAGACCCATAAATCATAACCGAGCATTTCTAAATCTTTCCTTCCTCTTTTATACTTCAATCTCCTTTTGTTCTCTCATGTTTTCCCTTCTTTCCTTCAGTCTTCTCCGGTGGTTAAAACAAAGTAACAGAATGATCGAGCCTGCTGGAGGGAATCCGCCAGGTAATCTAAAATTAATATTCTTCTTTCACTTGTTTTTAGGTTGCTATTAAGCTTGTGTATTGTCTATTGTTGGTGGTGTAGCTATGCATTTTCTAATTGAACCTTAATTTGGGTTTGTAATGAATCTAATAGTCAACATGCAACTAACCCTACTTTTTTTTCTAAATGAATGTGTGTACTAGAATTAGAATATGCAGATCCTTGATTTGTGTTATGTTTTGATTGTATAATGTAATATGTTGACAGTTTTATCTCTAATTGTTTATTTATTTTAATGTGTTGATCGTTTGACTCTGATCTAATATTGTTCTTGAAACCTTAATTGGAAAAAAAAAACCTTATTTTGATTATTTTGAATCGACTCTGATTAGGTTGTGAGGTATTTGAGGGAGTAATTTATGCGACCTTGTTATAGAGGTACCCAATTAATATTATGTTATCGTGTGAAATACGTACCCGATTTATATTATACGACCCTGTTAAGGAGTTACCCAATTAATATTATGTGACCTCCGTAAAGAGGTACCCAATTTATATTATGCGACCTTGTTACAAAGGTACCAATTTTGGAAGAGTTCAACTATTTCTGTACCTTAAACTGATTATTGATGTTGTTGGAACTTTAACTAAACTCAAACTACTATGAGACAAGGTCTTTGGACCTGAACGTTTAGTTAATAGTGTGTGAGTCGTGGTCACACGTCTTATTGTTTAAGAGTTGTGGTGAATGTATGAAAGTTGGTCACAAGATGCTGGTGATAATGTTGCTCATAACCTGTTTGAGAAAAGTTCATAAAAAGGTTGTTTCTTTTCTTGTTTAAGGTGTAGCAAGTGTTGGATGTTTTTTTCCTCAAAGAAGTTCTGGTGTGATGCGTGCTTAGAAGATCGTTGGATGAAATTCCTAGGAGTAGTAGGATGATTGGTTTCATGTAGTCACGGAACAAGCAGAAAGAAAGAGCCGCATCTCTTGATTGTTGACGATGACAGTGGATATGGAGGTATCAAGGGATGGACAGGAGGTTAGTGAATCCCTGTTTTGGAGTTAATAATCCATGGATGAAACTAAAAGAACGGTTAAGCATGCTGCCAAGGTAGATGGTATCATTTGTTTCGAAATATATTCACTTAGTCATGTATTTAGTGATACGGTACTTTTGTTTTGCTGGAAACCGAAGGTCAATGGGTCGGTTTTGCGGGAGTTCAAGACTCCATGAAAGAAACCAAATTTGTTGCAGTTGCGCAAGAGGGGTAAGAAAAAAATGTTCCATTTGTTTTTATTCTATTATAATATATAGAGTTAACGAATTAGTTGTACCAAAAGTTGTGGATGTCTTGGTTTTTTTTTTTTTTTTTTTTTTTTTTGCAATTCATATTGATGCAGACTATGATTTTCTAGTGCACTTTGTGTAGTCTGTGCCAAATAGACTCCTAGAGAAGCTATTGAAGGTTTGCCACCTTCTTGAATACAAAATTATTTTGGTTTCCGAATGGGTTTACTCTTTTTCATATGAAAAAGAAACCAGTACAATCAGAAGGTTGCGGCTAGCCTTAAAGATCTAACCATTTATTGTTGTAAACTCTTGCATTAGTAGATGTAACTTAATCCCAAATTCATATCCTAGCTGCAATTAAATAATAAAAGACTAACTAATTTTGTGGTCCAATTTTTTTGCAGGACTTCGTCTAAGAAATATTTGACAGGGAACATTCAGTTGAAATTCACAAAGTTGCAGGGATTAGTCAAGTTGTAAGAGTACAAGTGTACAACACATGCTTAGGTTGTGTCATGTTGTTTATGGTTGCTAGGAGCATGATTTATGTTCTGTTAGTAACAAATATTAATGTAGCAGTGTGTTCATGGAAAACACGTTTTTGTTAAGTGTCTATGTAAATGTAATCGGCACACGACTATACAACCTCTGAAGTAGTTACCCATTTTAATCTATACGACCATTGGACTAGCATACCTAACTTATTTTATACGACTGTCTTAGTAGTGTACGCAATTTATTTTATACAGATGTCTAAGTGATGGTTATGCGAATTGATGTGTAACTACGGGTTAGAGTAGCATACGATTTATTTTCCTTACCAGGTTTATTGTACAAATCTTGAGACACATTCGGACAAGTGAGGAAAATTGCAACATTACAAATAAGGTTCATAGTACAGGAAAACAAAGGTGCGATATAGGGAAACCAAGCAAATTTGTGTCCAAGTACTATGGTAAAATACCGCGCTGAAGGATACCATCATGAAAGCAACTATTTCGTCAACGAAGGGAATTTTACTCTGCAAAAGTGAGACGGCATCTGCACCAGAGTTTGAGTTGAGTTCTCCTGACATTAACCATGTTATCTCTGCTAACTAAAGTACCTGCACCTACTATAACCTAAAATTGATATAAACTGCATGAAAGAACAACAATATACAAATCAACCATTAAATTAGCAACCACGACTACCAAAATTGGTGCACTATAACAATTCATATAATACCTACGAATATTCACTTATCACTTAAAATTAATGAGTTTGTGCATATGTTTAGATATCTCATCAACTTAAAGAGATTAAATTTCTATGTAAATCAAATGAGTTTGTCGTGACTACTTTCATATGCACTTTGAACAAGTCGATCAACTTGCTCTTGACCTTTAGATACATCTTCGTCGGGAAATGCGAACGACGTTCCCAATTTATTTTATACGACCATTAGAACATCGTACCTAAATTATTTTATAAGGATGTATTAGTTTGATGCCCAATTTATTTTATACGACCATCTGAAAAACAATATATGTTTATGTGATCCTCTTCAGAAGAGATAGCATTATTTTGCTTTAAATCACACATCCTTTCTAAATGCTCTGGTTCAGAAACACCTGGAGATGGCAACCAGCACTTTCCATTTTTGTTATTTTCTAAAGATTCTATTATGCACTCTCTATCAAACATGTTAAGGAAATTTTATGCTTGAAGTTCTAAGAAGGAGATTGATAAATATTCCATCGTGCAATTACACAGTTGGAAACATGAGAAGAATTTTCCTGGGATGTATGACGATTGAATCTCTTAGTACTCATTCCATTGTTCATTTCTGAAAGGTTGGTTGGGCAAGATGAAGAAACAACTTTAGTTGATTATCAACAAGACTCCAAAAACTCCATATGCAAGACTTGCTTGAGTAGCTAATTAAACTCCATATATTTTGTTTAACATTATATCATGGCAATCAAACTAAAAATGTTTACACTAATGACATACTAGTATCTTACTACATTCGCTCTGTTTCTCTCTCTAATGACTTGTTTCCAATCCAAAAAGAACTCCTCTCTCAACAAATTCACTCATCCCTTTATATAGATGTTCAAAGTAGCCTCACAAGTCCACAAACTTCGATGATTCAAAGGTCATTTATATTTATCCCTCTGAGCAAGGGTCTTCCTCCAATTGAACAAAGATATCGATTGAACAAAGATATCGAGGTATGGTGGAAGGACCATTCTAGACTCTAAGAGGCTAAATGTTACCAACTGAAGGTGTCAGTGTGGAAGCTTTATTCTAAAACTGAACCATTAAACACTTTAATAGGCAGAACAAGCTTTGACAATGATGGCTCTTTGAGAAAAAATATTACTCAATACAATTTTGATACGAGAAAACGAGGATTGGAGGATTGAAAGATGTTAAAGATTGCATCAACCATTTTTGAAATCAACTTTAAGATCTAATATAAGAAATTATGTTAAAATGTATTTTTTTTCACTGGCGTACTTATAAATCATTGAAGTATAACTCTACGAACTCATTTCTGCACTTGTTACGAACACGGGGAAGCAAACGCAACAACAATTCATGTTGTCGTGATCCTGTGAAAATCCTTTGCCCATGTACACATTTTCATCTTTTGATCTTCCTATCCTCTGGCCATCGACGGTGTGCATCACTTAAATAATATACCCATCTCTTTTCTTTCAACAAATTTCTTCACATGCACAAGAATCTCCCACCTTTTAGTGCTTTCTTTGCCTGTAATGCAAAAAACACAAGTCATTCAACTGGATAAAGTCAAGTAGTAATGAATTAAGCATAAATTTGTGGAAACCCAAATAAAGAAACTTCAGGAAAAAAAACGAAGGAAAAATCAATTAATTTAACAAGAACGAACCAATCCTTATCATTATCAAAACAATCCTCTAATTTCAAATTGATCACTGCAAGATAAGAATCCGTAGGGTGTTTAATCTAGGTTAAAAGCTTTTGTTAGAGAGGAAAAACATCTCTTCATTATCTGTTACAGATATTGCATTCGGTTCCTCAAACGGAACCATTTTCCAAACCATAATATAAAAGTCTAACTACGGTTTGGTTTCTAACTATGGTTGGGGTAAAACTGGAATAAAAGATGAAACTTAGCAAATATAGAAGGACATACTCACTCGTCCTTCCATTTGGTTAGAATGAAATGTTGTCCGGATCGGTTGGAAAACTCAAATGTTAGGATTTATGTGACGATAGGCCTTTTAAAAGGATTAAAATTACACTCTCTCTTCTATTTCCTATTTCTTCCTCGAAAGCTTTTTCTTTTTCAGCCGAGAGCGAAGGGAAATTTTTTTCTCTTATTTAACAAATCTGCAGTCTACCATCTTTAATAGATTTTAGGTTTCAACAAAAAATCCATCGTCTAATCAAAACCCATCAACAAGAAATCTCGATTTATGAATCCATTATCTAATCAAACCCCATCTTCAATAGAATTTAGGTTTCCCTGAAATCTAAAAATCAAATCACTCAACCTCTGATACAAACTAGTTTGTTGGATTATCATCAGGTATTAACTAGTTTGTGCTTAATTTTTTTTCATCCAAATCATTTGATAGAGTTAGGGTTTTTGATTTTGACCTAACCAATATCCTTTAGGGTTTTCGATTCTTGGTGTTCGCTTTTTGAATATGTAGATTTGAAGTATTGGGTATGATTTGATTCAAAAGATGAAGTTTTTCACTTTTTTGTTTAACTAATTCATTTAGAAGATAATATGAACAATCATGAATATTTATTAATAATGGAATTTCACTTAAGATCTTACTACATTCGCTCCTGCTTTCTCTCCTAATGACTTGCTTTCCAATCCAAAAAGAACTCTAACAACAAATTCACTCATCCCTTTATATAGGGTAATACATAGTGAATGACAAATTAAGTCATCTTTTATTTTCTAGAATGTCTCGCGAAGTGTCGCAGACGACAAATATTCATACTGCCACACTTCTTAACTTTCGCTAGATTTCATATCCTCCTATCGTCATTCAAAGGGCGCTATTTATATTTATCCTCCACATCACTCTAATGTTGTTATCCGTTGTTTCGCAATTGTTGTTGTGGCGATATTATGATCCTACATCTTGCCTCTTCATGTCTTCCAAGGAGAGAATGTCATGAGAATCAATATCACGCCGCAACCGTAAAATTACACTCTCTCTTCTATTTCCTATTTCTTCCTCGAAAGCTTTTTCTTTTTCAGCCGAGAGCGAAGGGAAAATTTTTTCTCTTCTTTAACAAATCTGCAGTCTACCATCTTTAATAGATTTTAGGTTTCAACAAAAAATCCATCGTCTAATCAAAACCCATCAACAAGAAATCTCGATTTATGAATCCATTATCTAATCAAACCCATCTTCAATAGAATTTAGGTTTCCCTGAAATCTAAAAATCAAATCACTCAACCTCTGATACAAACTAGTTTGTTGGATTATCATCAGGTATTAACTAGTTTGTGCTTAATTTTTTTTTTCATCTGAAATCATTTGATAGAGTTAGGGTTTTTGATTTTGACCTAACCAATATCTGATATAGTTAGGGTTTTCGATTTTGGTGTTCGTTTTTTGGAATATGTAGATTTGAAGTATTGGGTATGATTTGATTCAGTTGAAGATGAAGTTTTTTTGAATGACTCAGTTGTGTATAGAGTTTTAGTTTTTGTGTAGAGTTTGTAGTCATCTGATGCTTTCCAAGCTCAAGGCTCAAGCAGTAGTTGGTTGGAAAAATTGATTGATGTTGTTTTTTGTAGGTAATGACAGTGTTGTATTGTGAAATTTAGGAGGAAAAGTTGGTTATTTTGAATTTCGGGTATGAGGGCACGGCAAACTCTTCGAGATGGGTTCTCGACGTACTCGTCAGATGTTGTTGATGATAAATTAGATACTTCAGGTGAATCAATTCTTAAAATTTCGTATAGAGTAAAGCTTAATTTCAATTTTTGTGTTGATCTGAAATATGAATATGTTTGTAGATTATAATGATGTAATTTGAATGTGACAAGAGTTCTGGTTCGCGTATGGGTTTAGTGCATGTGCAGGAGACTCTATTAAAGGAATCGGTAAATCCTTCATGGATATTATGTCATTTCGTCCTTTTTATTTGGTTACCATCTTGGGTAAAAACTCTATCTTTTCATCTTTGTTGTCGGGTAAAAACTCTTTTCATCTGTGTTGTCTGAAAAAGTGTCTAAAAGGGTGCAAATAAGTATTACTAATTATGTTGTGTAGAAGTGTGTGATTAAGGATGTTTGTATGTGTTTGAATTTGTTGGGTACATGGTTGTGAGAGAACCACTTGAAAGTATTTCATTGGATCTTGGTTTTAGCAGGAATTCCCTTTCTGAAGGTATAAATGTCCCTTGATAGATTTATACTTTACTTCATATATAGTCTGGTTTGCATCTGTAGGTTTTAAGTTTTTTGTTTTTCTTGATAATGATGACTAAAAGGTATGGTGGTGAGTACATGTCTTGGTGGTGCATTTCTTGGGTCCATTTTAAGTGGTTCAATAGAAGATGATGTATGGTGTCGTAGGGGTTTTCATTCGAGTGCTTTACCAATGATTATTGGGGATTTTCTTAGGTAAAATCCTTGCGTTGTTTTGAACAATTTCAAATCTTTGTTTATTAAGTTCAAATGTAGCTTAGTAGAAAATATTTCTTTAACCATATGCTTGCAGCGCGAGAACAAAAATCCTGGAAGGTATGCTTCTTGGGAGGTTTCTTGTTGGAACAGGCATGGGTGTAGGTCCATCCGTTGCTTCTCTCTATGTAACTGAGGTATGTGATTCATTTGTTCGGTACTCTTTAAATTGGCTATTGAGTCTTCGCTTACTGTTAAAATTTTATCATATGAAGTGGCTCTTATTATATGTAAGCAGGTTTCACCTTCTTTTGTAAGAGGTACTTATGGGAGCTTTATCCAGAGATAGCAACATGTCTTGGACTTATGTTATCCCTGTTAATTGGAATCCCGACCAAGGAAATTGCTGGATGGTAAGAAACTTGTATTTGGATAGATTGCATCTTCATGGTACTAGGATTATTATTGTGTGCTTGATCCTGTCAAGTTGATAAAAAATTCGTGGTTGGTTGTTACACGTGCATATGCTTTTCTATGATCCAAAATTCATCTTCTCAGATGGAACTGTAACCTTAGGTCCACTCAAAGATAAACTCGTTCAAAAAGCATTTACATCTTCATGTCGTATTGGTGCTGATGGCATTTCTCAAGTCATTAATATCTCTATCGATTATGCTCATCTTGTTATTCAAACACTTGCTTCTGTGTTCCCTTCATCTGATTTTGATCCCATCCCTACTCAATCAAATGCTCTTACTTCTGATGTTTATCATCTAATTTTATTTCTCTACATTCAATCTTACAAAAAGCTTATTCCTAGAACTCATAAAGACTCCGCTTCCGTATATGATGTTTGGCCTTCAACATCTACATTTGATGGTCTCGTTTCTATCTCCATTGCAGGTACTAATTATGTCATTTTTTTTAATTTTATTGCGGTGTGGATTTTTTATTAGATAAATTAGACTTCTCAACTGATCAAATTAGTGAGGAATTCGTAGATAACTGATGCTTGGTTGAGAACTTGAAATTACACACACTACTTTAAAAAAAATAATACCTAGTTAGGCTTGAGAGGTGTTATGATTATGTAGTCTTATCTGCCGTTCTTTGGGTTCCATAGTATACATATGTCTAGTTTCAAAAAGTCAAATACACTGCCCGGGTGTTTCTCGCACTAATTTCTGAAAAAGGATAGCAAAAAGGCAGTAAGGCTATATTCGGAAGCTCATTCTACTACATTGGAGCTGTCAACTGTCCTGTTTACTGTTTTTGATTTTTCCATGTTGGATTCTTTTTGTTTTGATGGCCCATAAGTTGTATCTACATCTGATTGAGGCATGCTATAGTTTCGTCAAAAAGAAGTCTCATCATCTTAATATTAGTATGTTACTGGGCTATGTTCTGCTATGAAGCTAACTGTGTAATCCAAAAATATGTTGTGTTCTACAATACCGTTGTATTTGTTTGGTTATTCTTATGTGAACTGTGTGTGTGCCATTGAGTTGTAGCTTGTGCGCAGCAACAGCTGTCGGTTTATGTCGTCCCAGGCTGATGAGGAGTCCCATCAGTTATTGTATTTGCAGAATCACCTGGCTAACATACTTTCTCTATTGGCGGACTCAGTGGATGGGGAAGATGAGGAATCCTGGTCAGTATATTTGTATCATCAATTTTATGTTTCTTCACTCGATTTTAACTTGACGAATTCTATCATTCATGTATTTAGAGCAGGGTTTCGTTAGTGGTCATATTTTAGCATTATAAATTTTTCTGTATAAAATGGAAAGTTGTGACGCATTAATAATTTATTAGAATCATATGATATCGGTGTTAGAAAGTTGAGATATAGATTAAGGGAGTGGAAGTATTTTGAGATGGATGGATAGTACAATTGGTTATGACTAGGACTCTTTTCTGTATAGTTCATCTCATTATGTCTTTGAGTTGTCTTACACTTAATTTGACTTATTGTCTGTATATGGTAGTGTTGCAGGTTATTATGTTCAGGTTTGCGACGAGAAGAAAGGTACCACAACGTTCTTTCCCCTCGATGGTGTCCTTGAGGTGCATATATGACATAAGTGATCGCTGTCGTATGCGTCAAAAATAATTTCACTTTCCTAAAGTATATGATAAGAAAGAGTTCGTTTCCACAGAGAGGCGATTGTAGTTATTATGTAATCAATTTCTTAAAGTAACCAATTGGGGGGATTTCTGATTTTGTAAGCTATAAAAGTAAATCAAAAACAAAGTAAATTGTAGAAAGTAATCAATAGAGAAAGATATTGGTCAAGGAATTCATCTTCAATCTTAGGCATGTGCTTGCATATATGATTAGAATTACGATTTAATCTCTTATATTATCAAAAGCCTAGAGAATCAAGAGAGCAAGATAATCTATTAATTTCCTAAGTTCATCAACACACACATTAGAGCTGCGTATGTGAATTCTACCTAAAGAATAACCTAACGCCTTGCGCTAATCAAGTTCAATTCCTAGGAGCATTAAGTTTCAGAAATAGGCTAATCAATGCAATTGTCATGCGTTGCGCATAACAATTCGGACAATGGTCAAACTCTACATATGATTACGAGAGTGTATCACTACAAACCGTAAACATATCATGATACTTGTATTCAGGGTTATCGCTCGATGAAAAACCCTAAAATAGCTATGGACTAGGATGCAAGTTCAATTAATTGGCCACTTAACTAATCAAACATCATAATCCTATCACAATACATCAATCATGTGATCATAAAAACAGTAGAGAATTGAACGATAATCAAGAGAGAAAACTAATACATAAATCAAGCACAAGTTTTAGAAATAGGACTACATCCTTAACCAATAATATTAAATTTAGCTACTCATAGCTACGGAGTTCATCACAAAATTATGAATTGAATAAAGAAGAAGATGAACAAAAGAAAACCCTAGTTGCGTAAACAAAAGCGGCTCTCTCCTTAGCTTCCAAGAATGAAACGTGTCTTCCAAAAGTTGTAGGATTTCTCTTTTATAGCTCCTCTTGTTCCAAAATTAGGTCTAGCCTTCAAAGTCCATTAGATGAAAATCCACCAAGCCCATAAGAGAGAGAAACCCATGTATAAAATATGTCCAAAAATACGTCGCCGGAAAACTGGTATTATGGCCGGAAATCGGCCGGAGAGGTGGCCGGAAAATGGCTCATGTGACCGGCAAAGACCGCCCGGTCACCGGTCAACGAGTCAGGACCGAATCATTGAGTCAACTCGGTCTGGTCAACTGAGTGAACTCGGTCAATCACCGAGTCAGAACCAAGTCAGCTTCTTACTCAGCTGGATAAGCTGAGTGGCCAAGGCCATTGCACTGGCCTGAACTTGTGCTGCACCATCATTGCACTTCAGCTGGGAGAATCCAGCCATGATGGCTCTGCTTCCTGTACTGCAGCTTCCACAAATCAGCTGCATTTGCACTATAACCTGCAATAATCTATACTCCCTTGATGTTCCTTCCATTGATCACCAGAACTCAGCCTTTAGTGTTTAGCAACACAATGGCTTCCCCCTTGTAATGCACAGACTCGACAATCTCCATTATTTCCAAACCAACAGAATTGCATCACCAAACCACATCAGACTTGAGCTATCGCCTATAACATAGCTAGCTTCCTTGCAAACTCCACCAATCCAGCAAATCTGCACAATCCACTGCATTACATTGCTCAGCTGTAATTCCATTTCCACCAAGTCAAGCTCCACTGCCATGATCAACTGCACACAGACACGTTCTTCTTCCCTGTACTAGCCAGTGCCATCTAACTTCCACCATTACCTGTAATTCCTAAGCATACATCTAATGTTCCAATTTTGCTTTTCTGCTCCTCCAACTACAATTGGCTCACCAACTCGATCAACACGATGCACCATTCATCAGTAATACACCTCAACAGCTTCTATCAGCTCACTCTGATGTAATGCAACTTCATAATCTCATTACCAGTCTAACCCCATCTCAGAATCGCTCCTTGGCTCAAACCATTGCAACCATCTCAAGCCATTGCTTCAACTCCAGCCATCTCCATCATCCTGCCATCACTTGTAATCGTCAAACCCTGTAAATCATCAAACCACTAATTCCAACCCATCTGACTAATTAAATGCATTCCCTGACCATCCCATACATTTCATAACTGCAACTACACCTTGTGGCTTCACAGCTCAAAGAAATAGCACCAACAAATTCCAGTTATCTTCATCTTAAGTTCTTCATCTCTAATTCAACTCAGACCACCAACAGGACCATCACTCCTCTCAATTCCATTGCAGGTACCACAAAAGCCGTTTTTGTGTCTTCATCTTCGTTTCACAACATCCATAGAAACGTCCATAGAAACGTCTTCGGTCTTCAATCGGTGTCTTCATCTTCGTCTTCGGTCTTCAACTCTTGATGATAACTCTTGAACTTCGTAGAATCTTGACAATATGATTCTTTCCCTCAAATTCCTTGTCGCTTGAAACTTCATTATAGATATTCCTTCTTTCCATTGGCTTTATTGAAAGAACAAAACTAAAAAAAAAAAAAAACTATACAAACCCAAATTTTTTAATTTTTTTTTCATTTTTTTTTTCATGAGAAATAAAAAAAATAAAAAAATAAAAACGAAATAAAACAATAAAACTAGTAATGAACCTAAAGAAATTTTCTCTTGTCTTTTTTTTTTTTTTTTGAGACAAGAGAAAACAAAATACAAATAAGATAAAATAAAATGCAAGTACAAAGGCCATGGTGTAAGTACTTTACCGCTTGATTCTTCACAACTTATATGTCTTGATATCATAAACTTCTCGAACTCTCATCTTGATAATTTTCACTCTTGTACAATAGTCTTCAACTTATAAAAATTCTGCTCCTTGTTTTGTTGCTATACTTGAATCTGAAATCTGCTCAATTCTGTACCGTTGCTTGTAAACCTTGAACGTCTTCAACTTTCCTTCGAATTTGTGATGCTCCTCTTGTTGATGATGATAGTGTTTCTATGGACCTGTTGGTGTAGAGAGAGATAAGGTGGATGGTGCTAACTGCGAACAAGATTACAAGTGGTATGTAAGTTAGCAATTCGATGTCACCATCATGGTTGATAAAAATAGCACTCAAGAGATCAAAATAGTGCTTCTATGGTGGGAGGTTGGACAGCTCACCATTCTGCCTTAATTTACGTACGGTGACACACACTCTAAAAGCACAAATTTAGACAGGTACAAAGAATTGAAGGTCGGTGCCTCACATTATGTAACATGGGTAGTCTCCACTATAGGGGATCACTACTCTAATACCGAATTCAGTCTGCACCTTATTTTCCACTGGCATGGTTAAATCCAACTTTAACTCTCATACAATTAAGAAACCCGATCATGTTCTCTGTCATCTCTAAGTTCAGTCACTCTTATGAGATTCTCGATGTAATCTTAGCAACATGTATACTATGTGACTCTAAACTAACTACAAGTTGGAGTTTTCTTATTCACTATTTACACAAAAATGGAAAAAAGTTGAAAAATTTACAAAAAAAAACCACTCCCCCACACTTAAACTTTACATTGTCCTCAATGTAAATTGAATCTTCCAAAGAAAGTCAAGGTGGGAAATCCTAACGGAAAAGTGACAAAAAATCAGAAAAAGTAAAAACATGACAAGAAAATAAAATAAAAGATAAGAGATACAAAACCGATGGGTTGCCTCCCATTTAGCGCTTGGTTTAAAGTCGTCAGCCCGACTATCTCCTTGTTTTCTACGACTCCTCCAGAGGGACCACTTCCACAAGATTAACTCCTTCCACGACATCCGAAGAGAAGTTCTCATAATATGGTTTCAACCGGTGCCCATTCACTTTAAGTTCATTTCCTGTAGCTAAACTACGAATTTCAACTGCACCATGAGAAAACACATTAGTCACAATAAAAGGTCCAATCCAACGTGACCTTAATTTACCCGGAAATAATTGCAAACGAGAATTAAACAAAAGCACTTTCTGCCCAATGCAAAATTGTTTCTTTGTAATCATATTATCATGAAAAGCTTTCGTCTTTTCCTTGTAAATCCGTGAGCTTTCAAATGCATCATTGCGAATCTCCTCTAGCTCTTGAAGTTGTAACTTCCTTTGCCTTCCAGCACCATCCAACTCCATATTGCATTGCTTAATAGCCTAAAACGCCTTATGCTCAATTTCCACGGGTAAGTGACAAGGTTTACCGTAAACAAGCCTAAAAGGAGACATCCCAATAGGTGTTTTATATGCGGTTCTATACGCCCACAAAGCATCATTGAGTCGCATACTCCAATCTTTCCTTGTTGGATTCACCGTCTTTTCAAGAATGGATTTCACCTCTCGGTTGGAAACTTCGGCTTGTCCATTTGTTTGCGGATGGTAAGGTGTTGCAATCCTATGCGACACATTGTACTTCCTTAACAAGTTTTGCAAAAACCTGTTTTTGAAGTGTGAACCTCCATCGCTAATTATAGCCCTTGGAATGCCAAACCTTGCAAATATATTAGCTTGCACAAAATCTGAAACAACTTTAGAATCATTAGTTGGGGTGGCGTTAGCTTCCACCCATTTCGAAACATAATCCACAACAAGCAAGATATAATAATTCCCACTAGAATTGACAAAAGGGCCCATAAAATCAATTCCCCATACATCAAAAACCTCCACAAATTGAATAATAGTTTGTGGCATTTGATTTCGAGCACCTAGATTGCCTGTTCTTTGGCACCTATCACATGTGATACAAAATGCATGTGCATCCTTAAACAAAGTTGGCCAAAAGAAACCACATTCTAGTACCTTGAGAGCGGTTCTCTTACTCCCAAAGTGTCCTCCACAAGCATACGAGTGGCAAAAAGACAAGATAGAATTAAATTTAATTTCGGGAACACACCTACGTATTACTTGGTCACTACAATGTTTCCATAAGTGTGGATCATCCCATATGTATTGGTTTCCTAACTTCTTAAGTTTGTCCCTCTCAGCACGAGACAAGCTCTTTGGGATTTGTTTAGACACTAAGTAATTAACAATATCAGCGTACCATGGTTCTCCAAAGGCAATTGAGAATAGTTGCTCATCCGGGAAACTTTCACGCAACGGGATAGTCTCCTTGTCCATAGCAAGACGGCTCAAGTGATCCGCAACGGTGTTCTCAATTCCTTTCTTGTCTTTGATCTCAATATCAAACTCTTGCAAGAGTAAAATCCATCGTATGAGCCTCGGTTTCGCCTCTTTCTTTGTAAGCAAGTATCTAAGTGCTGCATGATCAGAAAAAACAACAACTTTTGTACCAATTAGATAAGAGCGAAACTTTTCCAAAGCAAAAACAATAGCTAATAACTCTTTTTCAGTGGTTGTGTAGTTTTGTTGGTCCTCATTTAACGTTCTAGAAGCATAATAAATGGCATGAGGTATCTTCCCCACACGCTGCCCAAGCACCGCACCAACCGCATAGTCACTTGCATCACACATGAGCTCGAAAGGCTTGCTCCAATCCGGTGGTTTAATGATAGGGGCTAAAATCAAAAGTTCTTTCAAACGATTGAATGCCGCCATACACTTCTCATCAAAGTTAAAAACCACATCTTTTTGCAATAAGTTACAAAGTGGTGATGCTATCTTGGAAAAATCCTTGATGAATCTACGATAAAAACCTGCATGACCAAGAAAAGAGCGTATCTCCCTCACCGTAGTTGGAGGGGTTAGAGCACGAATAAGGTCTATCTTAGATTTATCGACTTCCAAGCCTTTAGAAGATATTATATGGCCTAAAACTATGCCATGAGTTACCATGAAATGGCACTTCTCCCAATTCAAAGACAAGATTTGTTTCAACACATCGTTCAAGGATTAGAGACAAATTGTTCAAGCAAAGGTCAAATGAATCACCAAAGACACTAAAGTCATCCATGAACACTTCGATTATGTTTTCAACATATTCCGAAAAGATACTTACCATACACCTTTGAAAGGTAGCCGGAGCATTGCATAAGCCAAAAGGCATCCTTCTATAAGCAAAAGTACCGAAAGGACAAGTGAAAGTGGTTTTCTCTTGGTCCTCCGGTGCTATCACAATCTGATTATAACCTGAATAGCCATCAAGGAAGCAATAGTAAGAATGTCCAACTAAACGTTCAAGCATTTGATCAATAAAAGGCAATGGAAAGTGATCTTTTCTAGTAGTGGCATTCAATTTTCTATAATCAATACAAACCCTCCAACCGGTTTGCACACGAGTTGGGACAAGTTCATTCTTATCATTCTCCACCACCGTCACACCTGATTTCTTCGGTACTACTTGTACCGGGCTCACCCACTTGCTATCGGATATGGGGTAGATAACACCCACGTCCAAAAGCTTGACTATCTCCTTTTTCACAACTTCCATCATGGGAGGATTCAAACGGCGTTGCGCTTCCCTTGTAGGCTTTGTATCATCCTCCACACGGATCTTGTGCATACAAACGGCAGGGCTAATACCCTTGATATCGGCGATTGTCCATCCTATGGCCGTCTTGTACGTCCTTAGCACCCTTAGAAGTTTTTGCTCCTGTAATTCATTAAGCTCGTTAGAAACAATCACGGGTAAATCTTCATTGTCACCCAAGTACAAGTACTTTAAGTGACTTGGAAGAGGTTTCAATTCTAAACTTGGAGATTTAACAATAGATGGCACAAGTTTTTCATTATTGCAAGGTAAAGAAGCATATGAAATATTCTTAATTGCTGATTTTTCCGGTAATGAGTCAAGAGAACCAATGGTTTCTTTAATATCATCACTATATGCATAACCATCGTCAATAGGTGTAGTGAGCACGGTTTCCAAAGTATCAACACCATTCAACTCAAACATTTGTTACGCCAATGTGTCCATCACATCAGTGGAGAAACAAGAGTGGACATCACTAGGATATCTCATCGTCTTGAAAATGTTGAAACGTATTATTTCTCCATCGAACTCCATAGTTAGCGTTCCCTTGTCCACATCAATAATGGTTTTCGCCGTTTTCATGAATGGATGCCCAAGTAGCAATGGAAGAGACGAGTCCGGTGAACCTTCATCCATCTCTAACACGCAAAAGTCGGCTGGAAATACAAGTTGATTAACCTGCACAAGAACATCCTCAACAATACCCATTGGGTAGACATTAGAACGATCGGCTAATTGCAACACAATTCCAGACTTTTTAAGAGGACCAAGATCAAGTGAATTATACATAGACGCAGGCATAACATTAACGGATGCACCTAAGTCCAACATAGCTTTATTAAATGTGGTGTTACCAATTGTGACGGGAATGTCAAAGCTCCCGGGATCCTTGCACTTAAGTGGGAGTTTGTGTTGTAAGATTGCCGAAAGCATTCTCCCCCACACTAAGCACTTCATTACCTTTGAGCCTTTGTTTATTGGTACAAAAGTCCTTCAACACCTTTGCATACTTTGGAACTTGCTTGATAGCATCTATGAGTGGTATGTTCACATGGATCTTCTTAAGAATGTCTAAAATCTCCTTTTCTAATTCCGCCTTCTTTGAATTTGCAAATCTGCGAGGGAAAGGTAAAGGAGGAACATAAGTAGAAACCGGAGTTTTAGAGTTAGAAATAGGTACCTCAGAAGTTTGGGGAGAATCCTCGATTTTCTCCTCCAAAACATGTTCCTTTGTTGTTTCCACCGTGCACGAATCAAGCAACTTCGGGTTGCACAAGTTGTGTACCACTTCTCAACGTAATTGCATTGACACCCTCTTTTGGGTTGATAGGTTGAGAAGGGAGTTTCCCACCATTTTGTGCCTTCAATTGATTCAACTCAATAGCCATAGAACCAACTTGAGTTTGCAAATCCTTAACCGTACTCTCCGTTCTTTGCATAAAAGATTTCAGCAACTCTTCCATATTGGACCCCATATTTTGAGGTTGTTGTTGTTGTTGAAATTGTTGTTGTTGAGGTTGAAATCCACTCGAATTGTTGAAATTAGGTTGTTGAATCGCTCCTTGCTTATTGGCATAGCTAAAATTGGGGTGTTCTATCCATCTCGGATTGTAAGTGTTAGAGTAGGGATCATACCGTCTTTGTTGATTTGGAAAGATCACATTAGCTTGCTCGTATTCATAAGCTTGAGAGGAACTTGGTATCACCGCGGCTGCAACTTGTTGAAGCATTGCGTTCATGTTACCCATTTGTTGACGAAGTTCCTCAACCTCGCTCACCTCATTCACCTTTCTTAGAATCACATCCGAACCATGACTCAAGAATTGTTGTGAGTTCGCTGCCATGTTTTCAATCAACTCTCTAGCTTGTGCCACCGTCTTGTTCACTAGTGCACCACCACCGGCAGCGTCAAGAAGATTCCTATCACTTGATTGGAGTCCTTCATAGAAATATTGGATGATCATAGCGTCAACCGAATTGGTGGTGAGGGCAGCTTGCCACCAATCTCTTGTATCGTTCCCAACATTCATATAGGGATTCTCCCACATTTTGCTTCATCCCACAAATCTCTTTGCGAATTTGAGTAGCCTTTGATGCAGGAAAATATCTCTCTAAAAAGAGTTTCTTCAGCCCATTCCATGTTGTGACACTTCCGGGAGGTAAATAGTACAACCAATCCTTAGCACTATCCATCAAAGAGAAACGGAAAACTTTCAACATTGCACCATCCGCCGCAATATCCGCTGGAAGCATGGCCGTGACAATGGTGTGGAAGTTCATAAGATGTTTGTTTGGGTCTTCATTCACCATGCCATGGAATTTTGGTAATTCTCTAAGCAACCTCGGCTTTATCTCAAAAGTAGAGTTCGTTTGAATACACCCCTGTTGTGTATCAAGCCTATGAGAAGCTAACTCCTTGAGTGAACGATTTGCATCACCCATTGCTTCTTCTTCTTCAACTTGTGGTTCGTCTACGATTGGAACCTCTTGTTCTAAAACTGCTTCTCCTTGTTGGAAAGTCTCTTCTTCCGTTTCCAACTCTTGTTCTTCCGTTGTATCTTTACTTGGTTGGAGTATTGTGCCTCTTCGAGTAGCTATCCCGCACCGTGGATAATTCCAATCTTTAGAAGCCATGGATTAGGTACCTGAAAACAATTCTCGCAAACAAGTGAGAAACAAGACAAGAAAACAAGAAGCAAAGATAAAAGCAAAAACAAAAATAAGAAACTAAAAACTTAATAACTAGCCGTATGCCTCCCAGGCAGCGGCGCCAAAATTTGATCGCTGTCGTATGCGTCAAAAATAATTTCACTTTCCTAAAGTATATGATAAGAAAGAGTTCGTTTCCACAGAGAGGCGATTGTAGTTATTATGTAATCAATTTCTTAAAGTAACCAATTGGGGGGATTTCTGATTTTGTAAGCTATAAAAGTAAATCAAAAACAAAGTAAATTGTAGAAAGTAATCAATAGAGACAGATATTGGTCAAGGAATTCATCTTCAATCTTAGGCATGTGCTTGCATATATGATTAGAATTACGATTTAATCTCTTATATTATCAAAAGCCTAGAGAATCAAGAGAGCAAGATAATCTATTAATTTCCTAAGTTCATCAACACACACATTAGAGCTGCGTATGTGAATTCTACCTAAAGAATAACCTAACGCCTTGCGCTAATCAAGTTCAATTCCTAGGAGCATTAAGTTTTAGAAAGAGGCTAATCAATGCAATTGTCATGCGTTGCGCATAACAATTCGGACAATGGTCAAACTCTACATATGATTACGAGAGTGTATCACTACAAACCGTAAACATATCATGCTACTTGTATTCAGGGTTATCGCTCGATGAAAACCCTAAAATAGCTATGGACTAGGATGCAAGTTCAATTAATTGGCCACTTAACTAATCAAACATCATAATCCTATCACAATACATCAATCATGTGATCATAAAAACAGTAGAGAATTGAACGATAATCAAGAGAGAAAACTAATACATAAATCAAGCACAAGTTTTAGAAATAGGACTACATCCTTAACCAATAATATTAAATTTAGCTACTCATAGCTATGGAGTTCATCACAAAATTATGAATTGAATAAAGAAGAAGATGAACAAAAGCAAACCCTAGTTGCGTAAACAAAAGCGGCTCTCTCCTTAGCTTCCAAGAATGAAACGTGTCTTCCAAAAGTTGTAGGATTTCTCTTTTATAGCTCCTCTTGTTCCAAAATTAGGTCTAGCCTTCAAAGTCCATTAGATGAAAATCCACCAAACCCATAAGAGAGAGAAACCCATGTAGAAAACATGTCCAAAAATACGTCGCCGGAAAACTGGTATTATGGTCGGAAATCGGACGTAGAGGTGGCCGGAAAATGGCTCAGGTGACCGGCAAAGACCGCCCGGTCACCGGTCAACGAGTCGACCGAATCATTGAGTCAACTCGGTGCTGTCAATGAGTGAACTCGGTCAATCACCGAGTCGAACCAAGTCGACTTCTTACTCACCGGATAAGCCGAGTGGCCAATGACATTGCACTGGCTTTGAACTTGTCTTGCACCATCATTGCACTTCACCGGGAGAATCCGACCATGATGGCTCTGCTTCTGTCTCGCGCAGCTTCCACAAATCACCGCATTTGCACTATAACCTCCGCAATATCTATACTCCCTTGCTGTTCCTTCCATTGATCACCAGAACTCAGCCTTTAGTGTTTAGCAACACAATGGCTTCCCCTTGTAATGCATGAGACTCGACAATCTCCATTATTTCCAAACCAACAATGCATCACCAAACCACATCAGACTTGAGCTATCGCCTATAACATAGCTAGCTTCCTTGCAAACTCCACCAATCCAGCAAATCTGCACAATCCACTGCATTACATTGCTCAGCTGTAATTCCATTTCCACCAAGTCAAGCTCCACTGCCATGATCAACTGCACACAGACTCGTTCTTCTTCCCTGTACTAGCCAGTGCCATCTAACTTCCACCATTACCTGTAATTCCTAAGCATACATCTAATGTTCCAATTTTGCTTTTCTGCTCCTCCAACTACAGTTGGCTCACCAACTCAGTCAACACGATGCACCATTCATCAGTAATACACCTCAACAGCTTCTATCAGCTCACTCTACTGTAATGCGCTTCATAATCTCATTACCAGGTCTAACCCCATATGTAACTGCTCCTTGGCTCAAACCATTGCAACCATCTCAAGCCATTGCTTCAACTCTAGCCATCTCCATCATCCTGCCATCACTAGTAATCGGCAAACCCTGTAAATCATCAAACCACTAATTCCAACCCATCTGACTAATTAAATGCATTCCCTGACCATCCCATACATTTCATAACTGCAACTACACCGTGTGGCTTCACAGCTCAAAGAAATAGCACCAACAAATTCCAGTTATCTTCATCTTAAGTTCTTCATCTCTAATTCAACTCAGACCACCAACAGGACCATCACTCCTCTCAATTCCATTGCAGGTACCACAAAAGCCATTTTTCTCTATGTTCAAAAACACTAACAGCAGCTCAGCTTCAGTCTGCCATCACTAGCACTGCGAAATGTCAATTGACACCCTTGTAACTCAGCACAGGTACAGCTTCTTCTTCCAGTTCATATCACCAGAACTTCCAATTTCAGTCCCTTGCTCTCAGATTTTTCCATCTTCAGACACAACCACAGACTCCAAGTTGAGACAATCCATTGCAGCACCACCCAAACTGCACATTACAGCTCCAATACCCCCACTGTTTTACCATCAAGACCTGTATCTCATAGCCAAACCCATGACCTATCTCAATTCCATTCATTCTCTGCCTCAGATAACTGAACCCCACATCAACAAAGATCCCAACTTCAAATGGCAACAGACTCACAAATTCCAACTACAATTTCATCACCAATCACAAGCTCAACCCATAACTCAGCTGCAACCATAAATACCACCTGCAATACCCTTTTCATCACTGCATTTCAGCTCATTGCAGTACCAACCAAGACCTGCAATAACAGCTAAACAAATTCAACAGAAACCCTAGTTTCACCATCTCAGATTCAATTCAGTATTCTTCTCATCCCTATGTCATCTCATACTCGAGATCAACATCCTTCTGAATCACCATCTTCTTCTCTACTCATCTCAGATCTCTCCATTTTCTCCCCTGGATTCCAACATCACAAACCCATGACAGATTCAACTACAGCCACACAAACTCTCAATTCGTGATCAACCCATTATTATCTTCAATTAACAGTACCCAATCTTCATTTCTTCATCTCTATCGATTGCAGTTCGAGTTTCAATCTTCTAAAAACATCACAGCACCACCATATCCCCTTTTCGATTTCCAGCAACCCTAAATTCCTTCCTCAGAACAACAAGCAGAACCACCTTCATCTCCATTGAATTTCTCAGGAACATCAACACCCTCACTTCTTCTCGATCTCTCGATTTCAGTTTCAACAGCGGCATCGACAGCTGCTTGTGCAACTTTTCTTTCTTCTGTCTGAATTTCAGGCGAATGAGGGAAATATCTCTCATCGAATTCTGGGTTGTAATGAAACAGGGTTGGATAATGACAACCCAAACACCCGGATAAGGGCCACCCCAATGGATACCCTATAACAGATGGCTACCCCTTAACATCAGTTGGCTAATACTCCTTTGAGAGATTTGCCCCTTAACCTTGACTCGACTCTCAATAGTATTCGCCTGTGAAATGACCTTTTTTCCCTTTTTAACTCGATTTGGATAGTTTCTTCTTCTTTTCTTCCGCATGACTCCAAAGTACCCGATAACTCAAAAGTAATCATAAGATACATAATTTACAAGAAAACTTGCAAAGAAAGCATAAACAATAGATAAATATCACGGTGTTTACAACACCTATCAGATTCCCCCACACTTAGACTTTGCTAGTCCTCGAGCAAATCAAACAAAACAAATTCTAAAAGATACATACAACTCCGTGTCGTCGAGGCTACGGTCATTTTTAGCATAAATAACAAGCCTTTATACCCCTAGGTGTCCCTAGTGGACGAGTTATAGTCTCGTGAGGGTTTACTAGAGATATACCCACAAAACCTACTTTTCCAACTTACTAGTTCTCCGTAATAATATCATCCAACGCGCTAAGAAGACATAGAGATTCTGCACACTAGTCATAAGAAGTTAGACACATAAATGAACACAATCTCATCCTTAAAAGTTGAGAGAGAAATAACCATCCCTTCTCGACAAAAATTCGGGTTCGGAGTGATCAAAAGTCTCGACTCTGCCTCACAATAAAGGGTTTTATGATATTGCTCTCAATAATAAACAGCTTTTTATGGGTCACACATGTGTCCAGGTAGGAATGAAGAGAGAATCCTGCGACACGTTGAATGGTAGGAAGGCAAAACCCTCCGAAAAGTTTTGAAAACCCACATCTTTTATAATTTTCGAAAACCCATTTTTCTGACGATCTCTTCGAAAGGAATCAACCACTTAACGAAGGTGGGAATATGCTTACTTACCTCGTTATCCGTTCGGCGTGCAGCTAGAACCACTCTCACAGCATCCATAGAAACGTCTTCGGTCTTCAATCGGTGTCTTCATCTTCGTCTTCGGTCTTCAACTCTTGATGATAACTCTTGAACTTCGTAGAATCTTGACAATATGATTCTTTCCCTCAAATTCCTTGTCGCTTGAAACTTCATTATAGATATTCCTTCTTTCCATTGGCTTTATTGAAAGAACAAAACTAAAAAAAAAAAAAAACTATACAAACCCAAATTTTTAATTTTTTTTTAATTTTTTTTTTCATGAGAAATAAAAAAAATAAAAAAATAAAAACGAAATAAAACAATAAAACTAGTAATGAACCTAAAGAAATTTTCTCTTGTCTTTTTTTTTTTTTTTTTTTTTTTTTTTTTTTTTTTTTAAGACAAGAGAAAACAAAATACAAATACGATAAAATAAAATGCAAGTACAAAGGCCATGGTGTAACTACTTTACCGCTTGATTCTTCACAACTTATATGTCTTGATATCATAAACTTCTCGAACTCTCATCTTGATAATTTTCACTCTTATACAATAGTCTTCAACTTATAAAAATTCTGCTCCTTGTTTTGTTGCTATACTTGAATCAAATCTGCTCATTGCATACGTTGCTTGTAAACATTGAACGTCTTCAACTTCCCTTCGAATTTGGGATGCTCCTCTTGTTGATGATGATAGTGTTTCTATGGACCTGTTGGTGTAGATAGAGATAAGGTGGATGGTGCTAACTGCGAACAAGATTACAAGTGGTATGTAAGTTAGCAATTCGATGTCACCATCATGGTTGATAAAAATAGCACTCAAGAGATCAAAATAGTGCTTCTATGGTGGGAGGTTGGACAGCTCACCATTCTGCCCGGAATTTACGTACGGTGACACACACTCTAAAACCACAAATTTAGACAGGTACAAAGAATTGAAGGTCGGTGCCTCACATTATGTAACATGGGTAGTCTCCACTATAGGGGATCACTACTCTAATACCGAATTCGATCTGCACCTTATTTGCCACTGGCATGGTTAAATCCAACTTTAACTCTCATACAATTAAGAAACCCGATCATGTTCTCTGTCATCTCTAAGTTCAGTCACTCTTATGAGATTCTCGATGTAATCTTAGCAACATGTATACTATGTGACTCTAAACTAACTACAAGTTGGAGTTTTCTTATTCACTATTTACACAAAAGTTGAAAAAAAATTTGAAAAATTTACAAAACAAACCACTCCCCCACACTTAAACTTTACATTGTCCTCAATGTAAATTGAATCTTCCAAAGAAAGTCAAGGTGGGAAATCCTAACGGAAAAGTGACAAAAAATCAGAAAAAGTAAAAACATGACAAGAAAATAAAATAAAAGATAAGAGATACAAAACCGATGGGTTGCCTCCCATTTAGCGCTTGGTTTAAAGTCGTCAGCCCGACTATCTCCTTGTTTTCTACGACTCCTCCAGAGGGAGCACTTCCACAAGATTAACTCCTTCCACGACATCCGAAGAGAAGTTCTCATAATATGGTTTCAACCGGTGCCCATTCACTTTAAGTTCATTTCTGTAGCTAAACTACAATTTCAAAGCTGCACCATGAGAAAACACATTAGTCACAATAAAAGGTCCAATCCAACGTGACCTTAATTTACCCTAAATAATTGCAAACGAGAATTAAACAAAAGCACTTTCTGCCCAATGCAAAATTGTTTCTTTGTAATCATATTATCATGAAAAGCTTTCGTCTTTTCCTTGTAAATCCGTGAGCTTTCAAATGCATCATTGCGAATCTCCTCTAGCTCTTGAAGTTGTAACTTCCTTTGCCTTCCAAAGACCATCCAACTCCATATTGCATTGCTTAATAGCCCAAAACGCCTTATGCTCAATTTCCACGGGTAAGTGACAAGGTTTACCGTAAACAAGCCTAAAAGGAGACATCCCAATAGGTGTTTTATATGCGGTTCTATACGCCCACAAAGCATCATTGAGTCGCATACTCCAATCTTTCCTTGTTGGATTCACCGTCTTTTCAAGAATGGATTTCACCTCTCGGTTGGAAACTTCGGCTTGTCCATTTGTTTGCGGATGGTAAGGTGTTGCAATCCTATGCGACACATTGTACTTCCTTAAAAAGTTTTGCAAAAACCTGTTTTTGAAGTGTGAACCTCCATCGCTAATTATAGCCCTTGGAATGCCAAACCTTGCAAATATATTAGCTTGCACAAAATCTGAAACAACTTTAGAATCATTAGTTGGGGTGGCCTTAGCTTCCACCCATTTCGAAACATAATCCACAACAAGCAAGATATAATAATTCCCACTAGAATTGACAAAAGGGCCCATAAAATCAATTCCCCATACATCAAAAACCTCCACAAATTGAATAATAGTTTGTGGCATTTGATTTCGAGCACCTAGATTGCTGTTCTTTGGCACCTATCACATGTGATACAAAATGCATGTGCATCCTTAAACAAAGTTGGCCAAAAGAAACCACATTCTAGTACCTTGAGAGCGGTTCTCTTACTCCCAAAGTGTCCTCCACAAGCATACGAGTGGCAAAAAGACAAGATAGAATTAAATTTAATTTCGGGAACACACCTACGTATTACTTGGTCACTACAATGTTTCCATAAGTGTGGATCATCCCATATGTATTGGTTTCCTAACTTCTTAAGTTTGTCCCTCTCAAAGCACGAGACAAGCTCTTTGGGATTTGTTTAGACACTAAGTAATTAACAATATCAGGCGTACCATGGTTCTCCAAAGGCAATTGAGAATAGTTGCTCATCCTAGGAAACTTTCACGCAATGGGATAGTCTCCTTGTCCACAGCAAGACGGCTCAAGTAATCCGCAGCGGTGTTCTCAATTCCTTTCTTGTCTTTGATCTCAATATCAAACTCTTGCAAGAGTAATATCCATCGTATGAGCCTCGGTTTCGCCTCTTTCTTTGTAAGCAAGTATCTAAGTCTTGCATGATCGGAAAAAACAACAACTTTTGTACCAATTAGATAAGAGCGAAACTTTTCCAAAGCAAAAACAATAGCTAATAACTCTTTTTCAGTGGTTGTGTAGTTTTGTTGGTCCTCATTTAACGTTCTAGAAGCATAATAAATGGCATGAGGTATCTTCCCACACGCTGCCCAAGCACCGCACCAACCGCATAGTCACTTGCATCACACATGAGCTCGAAAGGCTTGCTCCAATCCGGTGGTTTAATGATAGGGGCTAAAATCAAAAGTTCTTTCAAACGATTGAATGCCGCCATACACTTCTCATCAAAGTTAAAAACCACATCTTTTTGCAATAAGTTACAAAGTGGTGATGCTATCTTGGAAAAATCCTTGATGAATCTACGATAAAAACCTGCATGACCAAGAAAAGAGCGTATCTCCCTCACCGTAGTTGGAGGGGTTAGAGCACGAATAAGGTCTATCTTAGATTTATCGACTTCCAAGCCTTTAGAAGATATTATATGGCCTAAAACTATGCCATGAGTTACCATGAAATGGCACTTCTCCCAATTCAGCACAAGATTTGTTTCAACACATCGTTCAAGGATTAGAGACAAATTGTTCAAGCAAAGGTCAAATGAATCACCAAAGTGGTAGGCCTCTAAAGGTGTATAATTTTATGACCTACTTGTAATACCGCAAGTGCACGGCGTCTATCGGAGACGCGGCAAGTACGGGTCGATCCCACAAGGACTTGTGGTGCTTATGTTGATCAAGGCTTGCTAATCAATTCAAGTGAGTATGTAACATAAAAGTTTGAGTGTCGATGCGGCGAGATTTAGCTGTGACTCTAAACTAAGGAGCAAAACAGATTATAGCTAATTGAAGGGCACTAGGGTGATTGCATTCACCCTCCAACCTTATGCTAAAGCAATTTTCCTATGGTTATGCTCTTGAGCCTTCACATGAAGGTCTCAGGTGGATATCCATCAACTGATTCACTATCTCCCCCCTAGTATGGAGTGTCTTCTTACGGTACACTCCATCACGAGAGTCAAAAGCTTACAATTAACTACTAATCCTAATCATGTTATAGAGCTGCATAAATAAATCCTAAGGCTAACTACTTGACATAAGATTAAGGGTTTCAACAACACCCTAGTTAATTACTTAGAACATGATAGAAATACAAATTAAACACAAGTAAAGCTAATTGACGCTCTGGCTAGTCCAGGCATAAACTCTATCAACCTCAGTTCATCTCCATTTATACATGCACAAAACCCAAACCCTAATTCATTTTAAATTGAAAAGTAAACGCAAAATAATTCGAACCCATACTCTGATTGCCTCTGAATTGCTTGTCTGCTCTGTCAATCGGCTCTGATTGATGTCTTCCCTCAATTGATGTGAAGTAAGAGCAAACCTAGCTCTAATTATCTTTAATATAGCCTCTAGGGTTAAGAGAGAGGCTAGATGAAAGATAACTCGAACTAGGTGCGGCGAAGATGGTTGTGGTGGTACTTGTTGGTGTCGGGGAAGGAGAGATGGTGGCGGAGGTGGTGTTGCGAGAGGGTTTGGTCGGGGAAGAATGGGTGGTTTCTCTGCAGAGGTCGTGGGAAAGAGGTGAAGAGAAGAAAGAGAAGATGAGGGTGAAATGGCTAGGTCGATGGGGGGTATAGGGTTAGGGTAGTTTGGGTGTTGAGCGGGCACAGTGAAGTATCGATGGGAAGGCATCAGCGAGCGTAGGATCTAGCCGAGAAGATCTGAACGGTCGAGGGAGAACTAAGGCGATTTGCTGTGGAGCGGGAGTATCAAGACATGATGTGAACGATGGAGCGACCGTAGGATGTAGCTAGACACGATCTGAACGGCTCGGGATGAACGGGTTCGGATCCGGGTCGTTGGTAGCTCTAGCCCATGTCTTCCTTGTTGGGTTGCAACTGATTCGCGCGCGGGCTTGGGCTATCTGCTCCATAGACGCTTGTCTCCAATTCTTCTGCTCTTTTGGCTCCTCAGATTCTCCGAGCTTTATTTATTGCCTAAAAACACAAAATTAATTAATACAAATATTTATTCTTGAAAACAATTAAAATACAGAATCTGGGATAATATCTGATTTCTAAGCGCAAAAGATGAGTAAAATGCCAATAAAAAGGTGTATAAATATGCACTATTTAGCACTCATCACAAAGACACTAAAGTCATCCATGAACACTTCGATTATGTTTTCAACATATTCCGAAAAGATACTTACCATACACCTTTGAAAGGTAGCCGGAGCATTGCATAAGCCAAAAGGCATCCTTCTATAAGCAAAAGTACCGAAAGGACAAGTGAAAGTGGTTTTCTCTTGGTCCTCCGGTGCTATCACAATCTGATTATAACCTGAATAGCCATCAAGGAAGCAATAGTAAGAATGTCCAGCTAAACGTTCAAGCATTTGATCAATAAAAGGCAATGGAAAGTGATCTTTTCTAGTAGTGGCATTCAATTTTCTATAATCAATACAAACCCTCCAACCGGTTTGCACACGAGTTGGGACAAGTTCATTCTTATCATTCTCCACCACCGTCACACCTTATTTCTTCGGTACTACTTGTACCGGGCTCACCCACTTGCTATCGGATATGGGGTAGATAACACCCACGTCCAAAAGCTTGACTATCTCATTTTTCACAACTTCCATCATGGGAGGATTCAAACGGCGTTGCGCTTCCCTTGTAGGCTTTGTATCATCCTCCACACGGATCTTGTGCATACAAACAGCAGGGCTAATACCCTTGATATCGGCGATTGTCCATCCTATGGCCGTCTTGTACGTCCTTAGCACCCTTAGAAGTTTTTGCTCCTGTAATTCATTAAGCTCGTTAGAAACAATCACGGGTAAATCTTCATTGTCACCCAAGTACAAGTACTTTAAGTGACTTGGAAGAGGTTTCAATTCTAAACTTGGAGATTTAACAATAGATGGCACAAGTTTTTCATTATTGCAAGGTAAAGAAGCATATGAAATATTCTTAATTGCTGATTTTTCCGGTAATGAGTCAAGAGAACCAATGGTTTCTTTAATATCATCACTATATGCATAACCATCGTCAATAGGTGTAGTGAGCACGGTTTCCAAAGTATCAACACCATTCAACTCAAACATTTGTTACGCCAATGTGTCCATCACATCAGTGGAGAAACAAGAGTGGACATCACTAGGATATCTCATCGTCTTGAAAATGTTGAAACGTATTATTTCTCCATCGAACTCCATAGTTAGCGTTCCCTTGTCCACATCAATAATGGTTTTCGCCGTTTTCATGAATGGACGCCCAAGTAGCAATGGAAGAGACGAGTCCGGTGAACCTTCATCCATCTCTAACACGCAAAAGTCGGCTGGAAATACAAGTTGATTAACCTGCACAAGAACATCCTCAACAATACCCATTGGGTAGACATTAGAACGATCGGCTAATTTCAACACAATTCCAGACTTTTTAAGAGGACCAAGATCAAGTGAATAACATAGACGCAGGCATAACATTAACGGATGCACCTAAGTCCAACATAGCTTTATTAAATGTGGTGTTACCAATTGTGACGGGAATGTCAAAGCTACCGGGATCCTTGCACTTAAGTGGGAGTTTGTGTTGTAAGATTGCCGAAGCATTCTCCCCCACACTAAGCACTTCATTACCTTTGAGCCTTTGTTTATTGGTACAAAAGTCCTTCAACACCTTTGCATACTTTGGAACTTGCTTGATAGCATCTATGAGTGGTATGTTCACATGGATCTTCTTAAGAATGTCTAAAATCTCCTTTTCTAATTCCGCCTTCTTTGAATTTGCAAATCTGCGAGGGAAAGGTAAAGGAGGAACATAAGTAGAAACCGGAGTTTTAGAGTTAGAAATAGGTACCTCAGAAGTTTGGGGAGAATCCTCGATTTTCTCCTCCAAAACATGTTCCTTTGGTGTTTCCACCGTGCCCGAATCGGCAACTTCGGGTTGCACAAGTTGTGTACCACTTCTCAACGTAATTGCATTGATACCCTCTTTTGGGTTGATAGGTTGAGAAGGGAGTTTCCCACCATTTTGTGCCTTCAATTGATTCAACTCAATAGCCATATAACCAACTTGAGTTTGCAAATCCTTAACCGTACTCTCCGTTCTTTGCATAAAAGATTTCAGCAACTCTTCCATATTGGACCCCATATTTTGAGGTTGTTGTTGTTGTTGAAATTGTTGTCTCGGCTGGAATTGTTGTTGTTGAGGTTGAAATCCACTCTAATTGTTGAAATTAGGTTGTTGAATCGCTCCTTGCTTATTGGCATAGCTAAAATTGGGGTGTTCTATCCATCTCGGATTGTAAGTGTTAGAGTAGGGATCATACCGTCTTTGTTGATTTGGAAAGATCACATTAGCTTGCTCGTATTCATAAGCTTGAGAGGAACTTGGTATCACCGCGGCTGCAACTTGTTGAAGCATTGCGTTCATGTTACCCATTTGTTGACGAAGTTCCTCAACCTCGCTCACCTCATTCACCTTTCTTAGAATCACATCCGAACCATGACTCAAGAATTGTTGTGAGTTCGCTGCCATGTTTTCAATCAAATCTCTAGCTTGTGCCACCGTCTTGTTCACTAGTGCACCACCACCGGCAGCGTCAAGAAGATTCCTATCACTTGATTGGAGTCCTTCATAGAAATATTGGATGATCATAGCGTCACTGAATTGGTGGTGAGGGCAGCTTGCCACCAATCTCTTGTATCGTTCCCAACATTCATATAGGGATTCTCCCACATTTTGCTTCATCCCACAAATCTCTTTGCGAATTTGAGTAGCCTTTGATGCAGGAAAATATCTCTCAAAAAGAGTTTCTTCAGCCCATTCCATGTTGTGACACTTCCGGGAGGTAAATAGTACAACCAATCCTTAGCACTATCCATCAAAGAGAAACGGAAAACTTTCAACATTGCACCATCCGCCGCAATATCCGCTGGAAGCATGGCCGTGACAATGGTGTGGAAGTCCATAAGATGTTTGTTTGGGTCTTCATTCACCATGCCATGGAATTTTGGTAATTCTCTAAGCAACCTCGGCTTTATCTCAAAAGTAGAGTTCGTTTGAATACACCCTTTTTGTGTATCAAGCCTATGAGAAGCTAACTCCTTGAGTGAACGATTTGCATCACCCATTGCTTCTTCTTCTTCAACTTGTGGTTCGTCTACGATTGGAACCTCTTGTTCTAAAACTGCTTCTCCTTGTTGGAAAGTCTCTTCTTCCGTTTCCAACTCTTGTTCTTCCGTTGTATCTTTACTTGGTTGGAGTATTGTGCCTCTTCGAGTAGCTATCCCGCACCGTGGATAATTCCAATCTTTAGAAGCCATGGATTAGGTACACAAAACAATTCTCGCAAACAAGTGAGAAACAAGACAAGAAAACAAGAAGCAAAGATAAAAGCAAAAACAAAAATAAGAAACTAAAAACTTAATAACTAGCCGTATGCCTCCCAGCCGGCGCCAAAATTTGATCGCTGTCAGTATGCGTCAAAAATAATTTCACTTTCCTAAAGTATATGATAAGAAAGAGTTCGTTTCCACGAGAGGCGATTGTAGTTATTATGTAATCAATTTCTTAAAGTAACCAATTGGGGGATTTCGATTTTGTAAGCTATAAAAGTAAATCAAAAACAAAGTAAATTGTAGAAAGTAATCAATAGAGACAGATATTGGTCAAGGAATTCATCTTCAATCCTAGGCATGTGCTTGCATATATGATTAGAATTACGATTTAATCTCTTATATTATCAAAAGCCTAGAGAATCAAGAGAGCAAGATAATCTATTAATTTCCTAAGTTCATCAACACACACATTAGAGCTGCGTATGTGAATTTTACCTAAAGAATAACCTAACGCCTTGCGCTAATCAAGTTCAATTCCTAGGAGCATTAAGTTTCAGAAATAGGCTAATCAATGCAATTGTCATGCGTTGCGCATAACAATTCGGACAATGGTCAAACTCTACATATGATTACGAGAGTGTATCACTACAAACCGTAAACATATCATGCTACTTGTATTCAGGGTTATCGCTCGATGAAAAACCCTAAAATAGCTATGGACTAGGATGCAAGTTCAATTAATTGGCCACTTAACTAATCAAACATCATAATCCTATCACAATACATCAATCATGTGATCATAAAAACAGTAGAGAATTGAACGATAATCAAGAGAGAAAACTAATACATAAATCAAGCACAAGTTTTAGAAATAGGACTACATCCTTAACCAATAATATTAAATTTAGCTACTCATAGCTATGGAGTTCATTACAAAATTATGAATTGAATAAAGAAGAAGATGAACAAAAGCAAACCCTAGTTGCGTAAACAAAAGCGGCTCTCTCCTTAGCTTCCAAGAATAAAACGTGTCTTCCAAAAGTTGTAGGATTTCTCTTTTATAGCTCCTCTTGTTCCAAAATTAGGTCTAGCCTTCAAAGTCCATTAGATGAAAATCCACCAAACCCATAAGAGAGAGAAACCCATGTAGAAAACATGTCCAAAAATACGTCGCCGGAAAACTGGTATTATGGCCGGAAATCGGCCGTAGAGGTGGCCGGAAAATGGCTCAGGTGACCGGCAAAGACCGCCCGGTCACCGGTCAACGAGTCAGGACCGAATCATTGAGTCAACTCGGTCTGGTCAACTGAGTGAACTCGGTCAATCACCGAGTCAGAACCAAGTCAGCTTCTTACTCAGCTGGATAAGCTGAGTGGCCAATGACATTGCACTGGCCTGAACTTGTGCTGCACCATCATTGCACTTCAGCTGGGAGAATCCAGCCATGATGGCTCTGCTTCCTGTACTGCAGCTTCCACAAATCAGCTGCATTTGCACTATAACCTGCAATATCTATACTCCCTTGCTGTTCCTTCCATTGATCACCAGAACTCAGCCTTTAGTGTTTAGCAACAAAATGGCTTCCCCCTTGTAATGCACAGACTCGACAATCTCCATTATTTCCAAACCAACAGAATTGCATCACCAAACCACATCAGACTTGAGCTATCGCCTATAACATAGCTAGATTCCTTGCAAACTCCACCAATCCAGCAAATCTGCACAATCCACTGCATTACATTGCTCAGCTGTAATTCCATTTCCACCAAGTCAAGCTCCACTGCCATGATCAACTGCACACAGACTCGTTCTTCTTCCCTGTACTAGCCAGTGCCATCTAACTTCCACCATTACCTTTAATTCCTAAGCATACATCTAATGTTCCAATTTTGCTTTTCTGCTCCTCCAACTACAGTTGGCTCACCAACTCAGTCAACACGATGCACCATTCATCAGTAATACACCTAAACAGCTTCTATCAGCTCACTCTGATGTAATGCAACTTCATAATCTCATTACCAGGTCTAACCCCATCTGTAACTGCTCCTTGGCTCAAACCATTGCAACCATCTCAAGCCATTGCTTCAACTCTAGCCATCTCCATCATCCTGCCATCACTAGTAATTGCCAAACCCTGTAAATCATCAAACCACTAATTCCAACCCATCTGACTAATTAAATGCATTCCCTGACCATCCCATACATTTCATAACTGCAACTACACCGTGTGGCTTCACAGCTCAAAGAAATAGCACCAACAAATTCCAGTTATCTTCATCTTAAGTTCTTCATCTCTAATTCAACTCAGACCACCAACAGGACCATCACTCCTCTCAATTCCATTGCAGGTACCACAAAAGCCATTTTTCTCTATGTTCAAAAACACTAACAGCAGCTCAGCTTCAGTCTGCCATCACTAGCACTGCGAAATGTCAATTGACACCCTTGTAACTCAGCACAGGTACAACTTCTTCTTCCAGTTCATATCACCAGAACTGCCAATTTCAGTCCCTTTCTCTCAGATTATTCCATCTTCAGACACAACCACAGACTCTAAGTTGAGACAATCCATTGCAGCACCACCCAAACTGCACATTACAGCTCCAATACCTCCACTGTTTTACCATCAAGACCTATATCTCATAGCCAAACCCATGACCTGTCTCAATTCCATTCATTCTCTGCCTCAGATAACTGAACCCCACATCAACAGTATCCCAACTTCAAATGGCAAAAGCAGCTCACAAATTCCAACTACAATTTCATCACCAATCACAGCCTCAACCCATAACTCAGCTGCAACCACAAATACCACCTGCAATACCCTTTTCATCACTGCATTTCAGCTCATTGCAGTACCAACCAAGACCTGCAATAACAGCTAAACAAATTCAATAGAAACCCTAGTTTCACTATCTCAGATTCAATTCAGTATTCTTCTCATCCCTATGTCATCTCATACTCGAGATCAACATCCTTCTGAATCACCATCTTCTTCTCTACTCATCTCAGATCTCTCCATTTTCTCCCCTGGATTCCAACATCACAAACCCATGACAGATTCAACTACAGCCACACAAACTCTCAATTCGTGATCAACCCATTATTATCTTCAATTAACAGTACCCAATCTTCATTTCTTCATCTCTATCGATTGCAGTTCGAGTTTTAATCTTCTAAAAACATCACAGCACCACCAGATCCCCTTTTCGATTTCCAGCAACCCTAAATTCCTTCCTCAGAACAACAAGCAGAACCACCTTCATCTCCATTGAATTTCTCAGGAACATCAACACCCTCACTTCTTCTCGATCTCTCGATTTCAGTTTCAACAGCGGCATCGACAGCTGCTTGTGCAACTTTTCTTTCTTCTGTCTGAATTTCAGGTGAATGAGGGAAATATCTCTCATCGAATTCAGGGTTGTAATGAAACAGGGTTGGATAATGACAACCCAAACACCCAGATAAGGGCCACCCCAATGGATACCCTATAACAGATGGCTACCCCTTAACATCAGTTGGATAATACTCCTTTGAGAGATTTTCCCCTTAACCTTGACTCGACTCTCAATAGTATTCGCCTGCGAAATGACTTTTTTGCCCTTTTTAACTCGATTTGGATAGTTTCTTCTTCTTTTCTTCCGCATGACTCCAAAGTACCTGATAACTCAAAAGTAATCATAAGATACATAATTTACAAGAAAACCCGCAAAGAAAGCATAAACAATAGATAAATATCACGGTGTTTACAACACCTATCAATAAGCTAACTGTTCAAAAGTGCAACTCTATCATTCAGACTTGCCTTCTCTGGTCAGCATTCTGACAAATCTTTTTCTTTTAAGCTTACTGTGCTCACAGAAGAAACTTTTTCTTTTCTTTTAAGCTATAACAAAGAACATTCCATTGTAGATTCATTGCCAGTTACAGAAGATAAGGAAGAGACAGTTCCGCATCATAGGGATGAGACAACTGGGGTAGGTCCTCATTCCAGAATTGAGACTACAGATGTAAACATGAGGGGGGTGGTGGAACAAGACTCGACTTCACAACCTAAGTAGTATAGATAAGGGATATGATTGGTAAGGTTATTTCAGTGACAGTCACTAAAACTTTTCACTCATTCATTTTCTCTATATTAGAATACTACTTGTGGTTCTTGTTTTTTCATTTTAGATTACTCATTCATTATTTTCTTTTGGCAGTTGTTCTTATTGGATTATTGTTCTTACGTTTGCTGGAGCAACTTGGGTCACGGACATTGTACTCCATTTTTGCTTGCTTCTGTTTGACGGGGTTCGTTTTTGTAAAGAAGAATGTTGTTGAGACCAAAGGAAAACCTCTACAAGAAATTGAGATTTCTTTTCTTCTGCAAGTTCCACCAGTATAGAGGTACTTCATTGTTACCACAACCTTTATTTTCACCACAAGACCTCAAGTGAAGTACATGAATCAGGTTTTCTGCTGTTCATAGCTTTGAGCAGTCAATGGGATTGTATTAACCGGCTATGTTTTTTTCCTTCAATATTTCATGCTGTTAACTTTGTTGGTGCAGCCAACGTTGAAACCTTTGATCTCCGAGCTTGGTCCAGATGCGCTACTGGAGCCTACGACAACAGATGAGTTCTTTCAGTTACCGAGAAAGAAGAAGATTGCTATTAAGCCTCTTTTACTTGACCAGGTTGGATGAACTTCAATATGGATTACTAAGCATGAAAATGCTTTGAAAATAGAACATCATTTGTATCACAGCAAAAAGCAACCTAGTAGCCCAAAAATAAAACATTGGATATACAACTCAGAAGTCTATCTCTGGTGAGGCTAACAATTTGTAATCCGATAGAAAAGCACATGGTTACATACTAGTAGCATAGATTTACTTTGATGGTCCTTTATACATGTAGATCTACATTGGTATGCTAGTAAGTGTATATTCTGGAAGCACTTTTCCTCCTCATGACTTGTAATATGGATCCGAAGTTCAATAGTTGTATCATGCTAAGTCAAATCCAATGAATGTTTTGTAGGTAAAGAGCACTTGTCACCTTGGATCTGCAGTTTCTCATGTCCACCACCTTGTGGACATACATATATTTTGAATATGAGATCTGCTGAAAATCTCAAGTGTCTGTTTCATATCATCACAGAAAGGAATAAAGGTAATTTTATTTGGGATGAAAATCTTTTTAATATCAGTTCGATAGTAAACGTTTATGTTAGCCATATAAAGCATACCTAAGTTGATTCCTTCGTCAGTTTTAGGCAAAAATTTTCTCTTGCAGTATAGCATATGGCTGGAATTTTATTCGATCACATATGTGGTAGCTTGTTTGAGTTCAGAATTGGATTCTAATTCTGTCTTGTACTCTGCAGGATTGAGTTAATGTTTTTCTACCTGTGGTAGTGTTTGGAATGGAAAATACTTCTCAGAATGTAACAACAGAAGGTCAGGGTTTTCATAGTTTCAAATTCAGAAACTTGTGTTTTTAACATTTGGGATTTTGCATATAAGTTGTTTAATATTATATGGGTTTATGGTTCCTCTATCTACTCTCTTGATGTATGAATCTTTCTTGATGGGTTGAGATGATCAATAAATTTTCTTGATCAATTTTAATGATGTTGAGCTTCCGTCCTAAACTGGGTCTTCTAGTTCATCTAGAATGGTATATGCATGCAGGTGCTGAATCAATTAATATTCAGGTGCAGAAAAATGTCGGAATTAAAGTCGGTGGCAATTTTTTTTTTGACCAGATAATAATTTTACAACGGATATAAACGTAGGGAAAATATCCGTTGCACAAATCACCCCTGAAATGAGCAACGGATTACTGCAACCGAACAAATAAAACGTTAATACAAAACTAGAATGGGACCCACAAAAGTGTAATTCTATTAATAATAGCCGTTGCACAAATTAAAATATATGTTGCACAAATGAGGAAAATAAACCGTTGCACCAAAAATTGTGCAACGTTTATAAGGGTTGCTCAAAATAATTTGTGCAACGTATAATATGCGTTGCACACCAATGCGCAACGCCGTTTTGCCAACAGTTATTACCGTTGCACAAATTATGCGCAACGTTTATAAACGTCAAAAAAAGGATGTTTTTGTCTGCAACAAACTAAGTTTTCACAACCTTCTTTTATAAATCCCAACTCAACAGTTTTGTTAGATATTTTGTGATAAGTTGTTTGATTTAAATGTAATATATTCAACGTGAAGACGGAAATGATGTTTATAAGTAAACATATAAAATGAAAAGATGAGGTTTAAGAAGAGTTGTAAAAGGTTGGTCATGAACGATTTTCACCTAAACCAAGACAATTAATGGTCTTTCGAATAATGCTTCGATCACAAAAACGAAGAAGCAGGGTCGGTCTCAGGGAGAAAAACAAAGAGAGAGAGAGAAAGGGAAAAAGAGAGAGACAAAGATCAGAGTAATTCTTGGATGTAGCAAAATGAATACTCTAAGAGTTGTGTTTACCAAAGTCGATTTGCCTATATATAAATGCTAAACTATTTGATCCCAAGTCGGATGGATAAAGATAAAGTATTACGATAAGCACTTCTTCCGTGATCACAAGAATTTTTAGAGCACTGCTCGGTCGAACTCACAAGTTTTGCTATCTAAAGCTTGTTGTCCATGTTAGATGAGCAAAAATCTATCTTGATTTCTAGTCTAATAAAGTCAAGTCTCGGACTAGGTATAGAAGTTGGTAGTTGAGTATCGGACATCACTGAATAACCCTCGAAGACTGAAGATCGACGAAGACATTTGGAAAACTTCGTCAACAAAGGTATGTGAAGACTGAATCATTCTATTTACTCACATGCATTACCACTCTATATTATGTAACTGTGTCGTGTGACTTCTAGTATATTTAATATTGCAAAGAAGAAATTTGTATTCAAGCTTGTCTTGTTAAACATCTCGAAATATGATTCAAGCAATGTATGTTCATTGGTCCTTAGCAATCTTAGTTCAAAACAATTATTGTTCAAAAACTACTTTTATGTCATATGGATCATCTGAAAATTGCCCAAGCAATGATATTTATATTTACGGAAAATTGGAATGTTTCAACATCAAAAGAGAGTTTTTTAGAACTACTGTAATTTGGACTAAGGGTAAGTTGGCGAACCACTTCCCAAACCATGGATATCTGATGTTCGAAATATAAGAAGGTTGGCGAACCAGTTCGCAAACCGTAAGGTTCTGAATGGACATTTCACGAAATGTGGTGATTTGAATTTGTCAAATAGCCAACGGTTCACGAACTGTTTTACAAACGGTCTCAGTAAATATTAACAGATGCTCAAAGATTATTTTCATAAATATGTTTAGCATTACTATGACTCTCATAAACACCTCTAAGACATATTTGATCACTAAAACACCTTTTGTATGTGCATCATGATTTAAGTCTTAAGTATTTAAATAAACACAATATTGCTTACTATGCCGAACACATATTTTCCAAGAACTATCATTGTACACGGTTCTGTTACCCCGACCACGGTGTATATTCTTCTATGCGATTTCAATGTAAACTTCTCAGATGCTTGCTTGAAACCCTAACAAGAGTTTTATCTTAACATAGAAAGTGTTTGCTTGAATCTCAAGTTATCTTAGCCTAAATTTTAAGCAACCCCCAGTCTTGAACATCTATAAATAGAAACACTCATTCAACATGGAAATTCATTCTCTGACACTTTTATGTCGTAGTTGATTGCTACAGTATTCCTCTATTGACCTAAGTTTCTTATGAGAAACATAATTAGGTATAAAATTGAAAGACTTCACTGAGGGACTCGTGAAGCCAGGTCTGACCATCTTTACCTTGATAGTTCGTGTATCCTGATATTATTCTTTCTGTTATCGAGGTTTTAGTAATCTCTTTCAGGATCGAGAAAAATATAAATCACAAATTTCTGTTCATCTTAGACTTTGTGATTCCTCAAGATAGATATCTGAAAATTATTCTTAATTGATTAGTTCATGATTGTTCTTGAGAGGTATTTAAGAATCTAGGCTTCCCATATAACTGAGTGTAAGAGTTTTGGATTTATGAGGTTTGCTAGCTTTGTCTATTGCAAACAAATTTCCAAGCCTTGATCTATCGATCTAAAAGAAAATAAAAAAGGATTATTTGTTAGAGGCATATTGGTATCAAAAGCCTTCACTTAGGTTGAATCAACTCTTAGGCTGTAAAGGACGTCAGCTAAGGGAATGAATTGCGTAGAGCCTTGCGAGGTTCAAGAGAAGTAAGGAGCACGACTAATAATGAATTGCTTGGAAGGTGAATTCAGTCTCAACTACATTCCTGTCCGAAGTATGATAGTAGGCTAGTGTCTGTAGTGGCTTAATACAGTTTAGTGTTCAAATTTGGACGAGGTACCGGGGTTTTTCTGCAGTTGTGGTTTCCTCGTTAACAAAACTTCTGGTGTCTTGTGTTTTTATTTTTTGTCATTATATTGTTTATCTTTATAATATGAATAACACAAGTAGTACGTAATCAGTTCTAGTAGATATGTCCATATTAATTGTGATTGATCACGAGACTTGTTCTTGTAGAATTCTTATCTTGAAAGAGAGTTTCAAACTTGGAAGAATTCTCATTGGATTATTTGGATACAAATAGATTGATCTTGATTTTTGAGATCGTCCAAGTAATCTTCTAAACAATCAGGATCACGGACTTTATTGTTTAAATGTTTTGATTGTGAAGAGATAAAGATATAAACTCTATATACATATTGCCAAGGATGATTAATTGGTCAACTTGCAATTGTATTAGGTTTTCTCCATACAGTTTGCCGATCAAAAAATTTGGTGGTGTACTTGGTACCCTCTCCTTTTCAGGAATAACTAAGGATAGATTTATGAGATAACTTATCCTTCTGAAATAATGAGTGACACACACATTATTCCTTGATTCTCGTAACCTTTATGTCTGAATATCCTCTTTACCATTGAGAATACATCTGGATATTCTTACACGTGTCATAGAGTGCCAGACCAAAATCCTAAAGTTATCCCCTACATGTGATTGCCTTCATGTGAACATGTCGATATTTGTGTCACATGGGATCACGAGATAGTAATTGATTGTGTGTGTGACACATTGATTAAGGTCAAGTGTTAACCTAGAACTGTCGGCCAGTATGTGATGGCGATATTTCTTTTATAGGTCACATTAGATGAGCACGAGAATTCAGAGAGAATGTACGTAGGTTAGTTACGTGTTTGAGTGTGCTCGTGAGGATCTGATCAAATAATATCAGTCGTGGACATGCCCATGAGGCTAATATTCATGTAGAAACCTTAGTTTTACTTTGTATAAAGTGCAGAGAACATGACGTGCTCTAATAGAGTGGAGAAAAACACTAGTCGCGCTCTTAGTGATGCGATCAATGAAGTCTTGAGACACTCTTGGTGGGAACTGTTTGTACCCTCAAAATTTTCGTCCATATGAATAAGAAGAATTTTGCAACCGACTCCAACAAATTTAACAACAACTAGGACAGGTATAGATCTAGTTAGTTTTTTGGATAAATCCAAATCTCAACAAAATGGATTTAGATAAGGTCTAATCTTGATTATTATTAGGATGACTAAAAATCTCAACCAAAACTAGATAAGATCAAATCATATCAGGATGGTTATTAGAATAACTACAAATCTCTCACACACACACACACACATATATATATAGCCTTATTCTTTTCTGCCAATAGATAGATGCAAAAATTTATAAAAGAGGTACAGATTCTCAACTCCAACCTTTTATCACATTCTCAACTCCAACCTTTCTATAAAACTCTTTCTGAATTAGGCGTTAGTAGCATCATTTTTGTTAATTTGCAGGTTTCCTCCTATTTACTTATGCTTACCCTTATTTAAATTATGCTCGTCAAATGCACCAAGCTCGAGGAGTGTCGAGTGATATTTTTGCACCGACATATTTTGGCATCGACTAATGGGAAATAAACCCATCACGGAATTAAAAGTCACACATATAGATGTTGCAGATGAAAATTGCTTAGACCTCTCACTACTTATCCTTACATCATGCAACCACCTAAAGTCTCACCATGCCCATAAGGAATTAAGCTTTATTTTGATCGCACTAATAAAATCTCTCATTGCACGCGAGTATAAATCTGAAACAAAGTAATTACTCAACACAAGAACATGCCAGCCTAACCTAGCAGCAACAGTTATAACCCTATGTTACGAGAGAAAAACCTTATCAGAGACACAAGCACACTACCACTAGCTCAAGTCTCAACTAGCTTATGAGAACCAAGTTCAACCCTTGGTATTGTAGTAGGGTAAAAACTGATTCTGCTGAAAATGGTAAATTGGGTGTATCGATGAGAAACGAATCTAAACCCTAAAAAAATGTACTGCACATGAGTACTTTAGATTCGAGAGATCAATCTGTATAATTCTGGATTAAACCAAAAAATGGTCGTTCCAGTCTTGCTTCGATCACCAAATGAAGGAGAAGGGTTGATCTTAGGGAGGGAAGCAGAGAAGGTGTTGAGATCAGAATGATGAATTATGTGAGGTGTGGTTGTTTTATGACTTGTATCAGAATGTAGAATTTGCTTGCGTAATGTAAGCTATAAGTTCTTGGTGTTTTCTGGATACTTGCGTTAATCAAAACATGTTTTTTGAAATAGATTAAAAATCTATTTATGCAAGTCATAGTCGAACACACACTGATCTCATAGGAAATGGAAGTAGTTGAGTAATGGAGAAGTGGGGATCGTGTAAAATGGTGAAAACCATGTCTCTATTATGAAGGGAAGACTGGTTGGTTTTGCACCCACTACCTCTCTACTGCCACTAACTCTCCGCCTTTCCTGACACTTTCTCATGATGGGCGTGTTGCACGCTGTAAACCGCCATACCAATACCCTGATGAACATCCCCCAGTTTGCGACATGTTTGATGTCTCGAGTAATTTGTAGAAAAATATGCAGCAGGTTGCTGAGTGGGTCTTGCTTGTAAGACCTAATTAATTCGACCAATCACACGCAAGCTATGCGGCGGGCAGTCATATGTGATAAGTCAAGTTGTGAGACTTGTCGCGAAAAATAGCACATAATGCTTTTAGGTCCAATAATTAAGTTATTTGTGAAATCGATATTTATAAAACATCGTTTGTAATCGATGCATATAAAGCATCACTTTTAAGCAAGCAGCTCAAAATAATCGATACTCATGAAGCATCGTTGTATAGAGCCTGTCTTGGTTAGTCGCGAAACTCAACGTCTTAAAAAGAGCATGGCCAGCCATCTTTGGGAAGCTGCCAGGATCTATCCATGTACGTCAAAGATGAGGTGGTCGGTCCCTATAGGAGAATGATGGCTGGTATCCATTTTGACATCCTATTGGTCGGCCTAAATTAGATCTAGACCGGTTAAATTGGCTAGCCAAATTGGGTGGCTAAGATGATTTGCGGTAGTTATTGATTGTCGTTGAATTTATTTAAGACCTTTGTAGGCCGCGTGACTAGCCCACTTTGACCAATGATTTGGAGCGCAACGCATAGGCTAGAAGCGATGGGGTTGGTCGTGGCTAAAGATGGGCCGCCGGTGAACATAACGGCAACCCATTGGTCGACCTAAATTGCATCTAAGCCGGTCAATACGGCTGGCCAAGTTGGATGGACGTGATTGATTTAAGACTTTCATGGGCGGTCTTGACCTAATTAAGACTCTTTTCAGGCCGCTCGACTAGCCTTCTTCGTCCAGTAATTGTGAATGTTGGCTGCGGTATAGGAGAGTTCTGATTGGCCGAGACAATATAGGGTCCGTCGATGATTATTGTGGAGCTTGTTTGGTCACGCCGGGAGAAATCCAAGCTCATTAGATAGGCCGGCTAAGTTGTACGGTCGTGATCGTTTTAAGACTGTCATGGGCAGCCTATATTCGAATTCTTAAGAAATTATGCGCGTAGACCAGCCAACTTCCACCTTTAATTAAAAGTGTAGGCTGCGTCTTTGGAGCAATTTGATTGGTCGATGGGAAAGAGGGGTCGGCAACCAACAAAATAGAAGAAGGAAAGCCGGCCAAAGGAGGCTCGAGTCATGGCAAATTGGCCGGCCAAGTGGCGTGGCCAAGCCCTTTCTGCCACGGCTTCAGTCAGTCACGGTTTCCTCTTTTCTTCCTATTTCCCATTTTTGGTAGGATTTGCTCCTACTAGTTCCATGATGCATCAATTTCCTAGTTTGCCTAGGTTTAGTCTCGACCAATAGGGGCCGATATAATGCGCAGCAAAAAACCTAATTTTTTGTAAATTGACAAAATTAGGTTAGAAAAATTGAATTTTGCAAAATGACACAAAATTGATCAATTTCTGGTGAATTTTGTGCGTTCATACAAAATCACTAATTTTTTACTCGGAGAGCAGCGCAGTTTGCGCGCCTCTGATTGAGTATTTTCATGCACATCTTAATCCTGACACTTCGGGAAACTCATGCTGCTCAGCTGCGAACGAACATTAGTTGTCATATCATGTCAATATTAAGAGTTCAGATGTGGACATAGCATAGGGAAAATACTCAACAAGCCATGCATTAGTTAATAATGCAGGTGGGAGATAAATAAAATTTACAGAATATCTGGGATTTTTGCAACCAACACTATTCTGAATAAATTTCATATATAAGTATATTGAATTGCTCAATACATATGTAAGCAAAGAGGCATAGGCACTCATCATTTCTAAATGGCTCTCTTTCTTTGCAGAATGACTACGCATTAAATACAGGGTTTTACAATTTTAGCCCTAAACTAAAAACCACCATCAACAGGTACAAAGTATCGCTAGCGCGCCAGTAGATTCAACATGTCTCTAAATAACTATTCAGTCGAGGGCATCTTTGTCAATACCTTTGCAACTAATGAGAGCGGTTAGGTAATTCTTATGTTTTCTTAACCCTTCATCAAGTTAAGGATTAAGAGAGTGTGATGTTTATACCCTCGAACATTGATACACATGGATATAACAGGTAATCATTTGGGATCGAATTCGCGGATACGATCCCGCAAATCCGTTTTTTGCGAGCAGGTGTCCGTATATCAATGAACTCAACACAGTTGCAATTTTTAGGATTCAACGAATTTTGGAAAGGATGTTGTTGTTGTGTCTTAACAATACGTTGGACATCCACACCTGTTACATTAAGTGTGAATATGGAATTTTCGTAAAATATGAAGTACTACAGAATTTATAATCTACTATATATTCTTCTTCCGCAATTTTAATTTCCATTGAATTTTTAAGGCTGGAACTTAAGAGGCAAAGAGAAAATAGGTGATAACTGCGAGAAATTTGTTGGATCATCTGCATCAAATCTGCATATCCGCATCCACTAGATGATGGTTGGATGAGGACGACAATTTTAAAAATCCAACATGTATTGGGTCGGATATGAATGAGGCAACCTGTCAATAAGCGCCCATGGCTTGGCCTGACCCATTCAACAAATTTCATCTCCAAAAACAAAGACTACTGAGTACTTTATTCTCCTAGTCTATTTATAGTGCCAAAATTGTGTGCTAGCAGGTGCATAGGCCTAACAACCATCTATTCATAGGCAGTTTCCGTAACCGCCAACAATGCTTTTCAACTGCCATGCTTTTGTGCTGTACGCCAATTGATGTTACACTTTTCCTTGGTGGTTATTCTTGCCCAAACGAAGGTTATAAACCATGTTCATAACCGTTCCAATCCACCTCTAAACTCTGCCACGCGTGTGATGCGCATAACTGATCCGTAACCGCCAGCCAGAGCCATAATGCACCATGATGGTGCAACACTTGGTCCGGCCATGCATTTTACTCTCTTGGACACTATCATCTGAGTAAAGTTATGCCAGCCTTAGTTAGTTAGTTTTGGCCGACAAATATGCAACAATAGTATGTTTGGCCTTGCCACTGTCGTGCATGCATTGCCAAGGCCTTGGCCAAGCCTTAGGCCAATGCCTAAGTCATTCCCTGACTTGTATCACATCCTTAATTCATTCCTTGAGCTGGGCCAACTAAGAATTCTCGGACATGCATCATTGCGACATCTCATGCTGCATAAGCCAATGGCACTACTTGTCTCCGACTATGAAGCTACATTTTCTCGGCCAATGCGTTCCCTGCTATGCCACTGACTATCAGTGCAGTGCCATGATGGCGCTTCACTGAGTGTACTGGTTATAGCGTGGAAGGTTGAAAAGAAAGAAAAGCAAATGTAGCCATTAATATTTCATATCACTGTCACATGTCTCAGCAGTCATTTTATGGATGATCCCGCAACTGAAAATACGTTTAAAAAATATCAACTCTCAAGCAAGCAGAAATAAAACTGCTAGGACTTCATGATTTGATCACTTTTTACATCTGATCTGAACAATGAAACCCACTACCAAACAGGGCAGAAGTTGATTGTTCCCACTGTCATCGCTGTTGGTCTCTTTACTGGGGAGTGGGGACTTCTCTTCAAATCCAGAATATGTTTGCTGTATTGCAACGACATACTGACAAGGACGAGCCATTTATAAGGACAATTGTGGGAATTAATGTGGTTCATGTGATATTGTTATACTTGTGAACACTATGTTAACCATCACATGGAGAAGTGTTTGTTGCAATTTATTGAATGTGTGCCAGAAAATGTCATATGATCTGGATTAACCAGCAAATTCATAGACTGTCACAGCTTGCGGCATATTGTCATGCCATCTCCAATAGGTACCTGAAACCGCCAAAAGTAAGTAGTGAGAAACTAAGAAATGACATCTTAAACTTGCTGGAAGGAAAAGGAAAACCATGAACTCCTGCACAGGAAGGTTGTATACTCACCATACTTACGCTAACACGATTGTCCTCCGTAACGCTTTTATTGAAATCTCTTATGCTTACAGTCCGTGGATCATTTATCTGACAACAAAAAACAAGTAAAACTTAGCTTCAGGTTCACCTGCCATCCCGCGGCCGGACCGTTAAGGAGGTAATTGTATTACTTATTATCTTACTTGTGGATCAGCAACCTTTCCATGCCAGAGAACGTTGTCAACAACAATTACACCCCCAACTCTCACCTAAATATTCGTAGCAAAATCTGAATAAGTTATTTTCCTTTAGTAAACTACCACTAGATGCTCAAATGGAAGAAAGTAGCAGAACCAAACTAGCCAATTTCTTTTAGATGAATCAGTCTAAACTAAAAGCATCTATCATTGGAGTATTACCAACTGTAAAAGCAACTCAAAATATTCATGGTACATTTTCTTCTCAGCATCAACAAATGCGAAATCATAACTGCACAAATAAAAAAGTAAACCATTACTCGATAGACTTTGTATCTCTTTCAAACAACAATATAAGACAATCAGCAAGCCAAAAGTGGAAACACAAGGACACTACATCTCTTTAAGCAAAACTATCAGAAGGAAACTGTTCGCTTCCATATAGACAACTCAAAAAATTATTTTCCAGTTATCATATATGCCGAAACTTGTGGTAGTAGTATAACCAATTATGACACTAGATTAAACATAAAAAAAATAAAAAAAATCAATTCTACTGTACTTTGTTGTAAACATTGCAAGCATGAGATATCAGGCAAAAAAAAAAAAACTAATTTACATGCAAACCAAATATGGACAAAGATGACTGATTTATTTTAAATGTATAACCGAGAAGAAAAAAAATCTATATGGATTATTGACCCAAACACATGTTGTACATCAGATTTTACTACAAAATCAGGTGTGATGATAGAAAGGCGTATGAAGAATCCTTACAGCACTTCAAAGTTCTCTTTTTAAATGAAATATGGAAATTTTCTGCGCGAAAAGGAGGTTACCTGCAAGCTTCTCCATTCTCAATAAGTGATTTTAGTGTATCTGCTGCTAATGCGTGTCTAATGTCCACCTACACCATGAAAAGGTAAACATCCAAAAAATCAAAAATGTAAGAGTAGGACTACATATGAAAGCAATCAATTTGGATGTCTCGAGTAAGGAAAATGGCATCCTGTCCTTTATTGCATAGACTCGATTTACTGGTCAAACTAGCTTTTCATGAAGCAGAAACTTTTTGCTGCAGTAATTGAGCAACTTGAGTTGATTAAGAAATTATAAGCTTTTAAGCTTGCTACTCAACATCACCAATAAGAAACCGAGTACCTTGTGAGTGACACCTGCTTGTTTGTAGTACTTTTTTGCAATCTCAAGACAATTTGTATCTCTTTCGCATGCTACCAAACGACCTGATTCTGGCAAGACTAGAGCAACTGCCAAAGATGAGTACCCCTGGAATATAAATAAAAGTGTATCAGCAGAATACAGAAGCATCTTTACTGAGCCAAATGTCGTCTACAAAATTTACATAGAAAATTTCCGAATCAGTGGACACGGTTTTTACAGTAAGGAACTGTAACAGTTAATAAGAAAACAAGACTAAAAAGAAATTGAACTCATTCAGATCTGTAACAGTTCCTTACAGTAAGGAACTGTACATTAGTTCCTATTAAAGTATAAGTAAGATGGAAATGGCAAAACAATTAAAAAAAAAAACATACAGTATAAACGCCAACTTCTATACATCGCTTTGCTCCAAGAATCTGTACAAGCATTGCAAGTAGTTGAGCCTGATCCGGAGATACCTATTGGTGAAAAACAAACAATCTCAACGCCAAAGAGAAGTCAATATTTAATCGATAAATTGCCTGAATATCAAATCAGATTTTATGCATGCTGAGTTCATTTTAAGCAACACAACACTTTCTTATGATATGCTTTAAGCTCAAACACCTAACCGGAACAACAATCAGATTTACACTTCAGTTTCTCACCTGCATTTGACTGCCTCTCATCGAAGACGTTTCTTCTCGAAGCTTCTTCAGTATCTAAGAACTTCAAATTCAAATCAATTAGATATAATTTTCAATTCAAACTCAAAAAATCAGAAAACAAGAGAAAACATTACAGTATCACCTCTGGTTCGCGAACATTTGAAAGTATGTAATCGTAAAGCTGAGAAGTGACACTAATAATCTGTTTGTTTCCATAACTTTTATCCTCTGGAACAACCACAGAGTCTGCACAGTAATTTCTAGTAAGAGTGTGGGATTGTGATGCCCTAATTTGAAAGTCTGCGATTGATTTTCTAATTGGAGTTGCAGCTGAGAGATAGAATTTCTTATGTTTAAGGAATGGGGACTTATTTAAGAGGCTGCAAGTTGAGTTGAGAAAAGTTAGAGTTTGAATTGGATTTGCAGGACGCGATAAAATTTGGTTTGCCATGAGAATGAAAACGGAGGGAAACGATTTTCTGATTAATCTGTTTTCTTCTTTGCTTATTAGGGTGTGTCTAGGTGAGAACCGAGAATCGTTCACCCGAAACCCGCCAAACCGTAGCGGGCTGCCAGCTCAGTGTGGGCGTGCAAAAGTAAAAGCTTATCATCCCCAATTCTCTATCCTCTTTTACCCCCGCTCATCTGCAAATCGCGCCATTAATTCCCCAAAAGGAAAAGTCGCGCCATTTCTTTCAACTTCTTATCAGTTTAGGGATAATGAATGGTATGACAATATACAGTCAATCGCAGATGATACTTTCACCACCGCTCTATCTCAGTTCCACCATTCGCAGTAATCGATATGTTTCTCTTCGATTAAAATTTGGAGTTCAATCATTCCTAAAACCTCTTCAGTCAAATTCAAAAGAAATTTCTAATCATCAGAGATCATCTGTTCTTGAAAATAGTTTAAGGGTTTTGGAGTGGGATAAGGTTTGTGATTGTGTTGCTTCTTTTGCTGGTACTTCTTTAGGTCGTGAAGCAACTAAGGTACTCTCTATATCTGTCTGGGGCTCCTTTGTTAATTGATGACTAAGGTTCTATACTTAAAAGTTTGTGTCTTATCAGGAACAATTGTGGTCATTAAGTCAGAGTTATGAAGAGAGTTTGAATCTTTTAGCTGAAACTACTGCTGCTATTGAAATGCTTAAGTATCGTCTTGGTGGTCTGGATTTTACAGGCATCGACGTTGCTAAGGTAGGTTTTACAATGTTAATGATGTTTGAATCAGTTGTGTATTTTTTAACTCTAACAGTGGCGACTCGAACCTCAAGTGTGTGAATGACCACCTGCGTTATCCCTAGTTGGTTGTTAATCACAAGTGTTGGTTAACACTGAGTATAAATATGTGTAATTTTAAATAGTGTTTTAGGTAAGTTAGAAAGCTTGTAGGTAGTGTGTCTGTATCTGGTGTCTCAACATACTTCTATGTTCTCTACTTATGTGGTATTTTGATTATTTTTCTTGCATATTGACTAATTGCTGGAATAGATGCATCATGCATGTTCACTTTTTTATTTTGGTGAGTAATTATAAATTTTATAATTCTTTTAGGTGAAATCTGCTCTTCGGAGTGCTATGAGGAATATGCCAATCCAGGGCAAGGAAGCACTTGCTGTTGCTTCCCTTCTACAGTTTACAGAGATATTGCAGCTAAATTTGAAAGTTGCAGTCAAGGAAGATTCAGAATGGTACAACCGCTTCCTGCCTCTGACAGAAATGGTAAAATGTGTTTTAAACTACTGTAATAGTCTTTATATTCTCTTCCGCACCGTTTTTACGCTGACGCGATTGCTTTTCAACTTCTCCGTTATTGCAGATAATGGATATGGCTATTAATCAGTCATTGGTGAAGTCAACAGTACAAGTCATAGATGAAGGTGGTTCTGTCAAAGACTCTGCGGTTTGTTCTTTATTACATAATTTTTTACTGCTTTTTTTTTTCAAAATTTTATAACTCTCACTGTTTCCTTTAAATGGAGATCTTTTTTTCTTTTGTTTTCTATGTAGTTTAATCTATCTTCACTAAGACTCTTTTTTTTAATCAGCTGCTATATTCCTATTTGATTTTGTTGTAGCATCTTCGCATAGTACTTTCATCTTTATCTGATGGTAAAACTTTTAATTTTCTGTTTGCAGAGTATAACCCTCAAGAAATCCCGTGATCAAGTGCGGACATTAGAGAGGAAGGTAGTGATTTCTTTTTCTAGTTAAGATTCGCAGATTTTATGCATGTGGAAATTGAGTGTTCTTTGTCAGTATTAAAGCACCCATCACATTTATCAACCAAGAAGGTCATCAGTATTAATTTTTGTTTTGTTTATGGCTATTAAGGATCTGCTTACAGCGTCTTTCTCCATATATGGAATAGGAAGACAAAACCTTCTCACTGGCTGTTAACATACTGATGCTTAATTTTTCTTTTCAAACATATATGTTAGAGCACTCCTTAGAGAGTCTTCGTGAGGTCCTGAAACACAATAATCTTGCACCTCTAAAAATCTGTTTATCGTGTTGCAGTTTTTTTTTTTATGATTAATCGATAAATATTGCATAATGGTTTCGTAAGATTATGTTCTGCATTTGTTGTTCATGCGAAACCTTGTTTATACTTTTTTTATAACAATTACTTCTCTTACTTGGCACCTTCCATATTCAGCTGAATCAACTCATGGACAGCTTAGTTAGGAATGAACTGAAGGGGACTTCTTCTTTGGTAAGTTAGCAAATTTATTTCTGAGGTCCTTTTGTGGTTTAACTTTAACTCATTTCTTTTGTTGTCACCTTAGGAAGTGAGTCATATAAATGGAAGATGGTGTGTGAAATCAGAAGCCGACCAACCTATAAACGTCATGGGGATATTGCTTTCTGGGTATGGTGAATGTGAAAGTTGAATTCCATCCTTGTTCAATCTAATAATTTTCAGGCAAGAGTAATTCAAATACCATTTTATATGTTGTCCTTGCCTTCATTTTCACTATTTTAGTAAGTTCGGTGGAAGGGTTTTTTATTTTTTTTTATTTTGATCAAATTAAAGCTTTCGCTGGTGTGAAGTATTTCATGTCCGTGCAGTTCCTACATCCATCGAGTGTTTTAACATCCTAGGTTCTTGGAGTGGTTCCTTTAGTCCTATGGAGACGAGGATGGTGTATCATTGTAGAGAAATCCACTTCCAAGATACTTAGACCGAAGGCTAGACCTAGGAGGAGTTTGTCCACATCTTTTTCCAGCAACCACAACAACATTAAAGTTCCTTCACAGTGATTTTGATTGTAACCCCATTTGGCAAAAATTAAGTTTGACCCTTGTGTCTTCATCAAAGCTCAAATGTTTTAATTACTCGCACTTGTGGAAAAATATACAACACTCTGGAACCCTCCACAATAACTTGTCTTTTTCTCGATGTATGTTATTTCCATCTCCAATTTTACAAATGGATGCAACAACAGATTCGTGGTGCAAGTTAATGTTTTTACTGGTTTTGTTACATAATTTTGATGTGGGGTTGAACTCCTAATTTTCAGAACTAGCCATAATCAATAAAGAAGAAGAAATAGTTGGTTTTCAATCTTTGGTTCACAATTTCAATCTTGTTTCCATGAAAATAGAATTTTAGTATTTTAGACCCAATGAACTGCATTCATGTTTAGTGGTTCAGGTGTTGGAAGCTTGGTGGAGCCATTCTCTGCCATTCCATTAAATGATGAGTTGCAACAAGCTAGACTTTTAGTTGCCAAGGCAGAGGAAGAAGTCCTTATGAAGTTAACGGAGAAGGTTTGAGAAACTTCATCTAGTTCTAGTCCTTCTAATTATTGAGTAAATACTTTCTTTTGGTAATAGGTTCAATATATGCTTTGCAGATTGAGAAAAACCTGGATGATATTCATAATTCCTTGAATACTGTAATTCAACTTGATATGGTGAGTCACGTCCATCCTGGCTATGTTATATTCATAGGGTTTGTATTTGGGAACTTGTATAACACGTAGGGGTTATAGTATAGTGTCCGTCACACAGCTGTTACATATTGATTCGATTCTTGTTGGAGATGAATCAAGAATATTGTACAACTGGAAATAAATACACACGAACAATTTAGGTAAAGGGAATTTGTATAAGCTTCATGAATGCTACTAGTTTAATCTCAAATTGTAACTAGGTGCATGATGACATGTGGGACACGGTCGTATATTTATTCCCTTTCCAGTCTATTTTTGTTTTGCTCTATAGTAATCTATATAGTTGTTCTCTGGAGATATGGTCATTAAGCGGTATACAAAGAAAGGGAGTTTCCATAAATGCATATGATAGCCACTGTAAGGATCACATCTCTGTGATGCATATATGTACATGGACAAATTTAACAAAGATTATACAATCTATTGTTGGAAACTTGGAAATTTATTTTGTATAATTTTCTTAATATGAACCTAATTTGGGCCCACCATGCACTGCTTGACTGCTGCTTAAGTTAGCCCATCACTAGCCATGAATGCCATTTTTAATTAATTACCACGAAATGCAGGTAGTTGCTCGTGCAAAATATAGTCTTTCTTTTGGAGGAGCATTACCTGATTTAATTTTCATGGAAGAAAAGAGTGGGTGTTCCACTGTTGATCTCCATCCTACAGGAGACAAAACTGTCAAGGATACCTTGTCGTCCGACTCCACTCAGAGGCAGTGGACACTATATCTGCCAAATGCTTATCATCCTCTTTTACTTCACCAGCATCGACAGAATTTGGAGAAAGCCAAAAAAAATGTCAAAGATGCAAAAGAAGTATTTTCTGGAACCAGATTGATTGCTTAATTTCTTAGTGTTCTGTGTTTGTTTTATTTACTCATTTTTAATGCAACTTCGGCTTGTTGATCTTTCTTCTGAAGCCGCTGTGTGCTTCTGTAGAAGATAGGCATGTTCAAGTTTAGTTCTTGTACCTTGGTTTACGGGGTATGGATTCACCTCATGTGGATGTTTATGCTTGATGCATACAAAATTTAATGACTGTATTTCTCCTTCATTTTCTTCCAGGAAACCAGAAGGAGAAACCAAGAGGAATATATGTCGCTTGCAGAAAATTTAACTGAACACCTTCCCTCTTTAGAAATGCAGGTGAGAAGCTAATCATTTGATATTTCAGTACTCTATACAGACCTTAGCTGTGGCTTTCTGATACACCTTGTCAGGGACGTCTATGAAGTTATGTGCTTAAGGATTTTTCTTTTATTTACTAATAGGTTATTAAACTGGAAGAATCTCCTCCTGTTCCTGTCGATTTTTTTGTTGGAAGGAGAACTAGAGTCTTGGTTATAACTGGCCCCAATACGGGTGGTAAAACGATTGGCTTAAAGACAGTTGGTCTAGCTGCAATGATGGCAAAATCAGGTAGATATATACTGTAGAATTTTGTCAGGGAAAATTAAAATTTCTCTTCTCATGTATTTGATGTTGTGTAGAATTTTTAGTAAGATATTGGAAGTGCGATTTTGCGCTAGTCTTGGTTGTAGTAGTTGCTATAATTGTCTCTTTAAGCACTAACAAAAGCTCTAAACTTTCTGGCAAAGGAGAAGGGGTTCCCAATTGGAAATTCAAATAAAACTTTAATTCACACAGCATATTATTGTTCGACTAGTTGGTCTAGAAACTGTTGGCTTTCTTATATGGTTGTCTTGGTGCCTAGTGCCTAATGCCTACAGATCATATGTTGGTTTTAATACTATAACTGAATGTACTAGCTTTATCACTGGCATAGCTATCTGGCCATGGAGCTAAAGCATATCAAACTATTTGTTCTGTACTCACTTTCTTGTTGATGAATATCTCGGGTAAGAGTCTTCAAACTTTTGGGTTTGTCTTGTTGCTTCATGTTTCAGGCCTGTATGTATTATCTTCTGAATCCGCTCGAATACCCTGGTTTGATGCTGTTTTTGCTGATATTGGTGATGAACAGTCATTGTCCCAATCTTTATCTACATTTTCTGGTCATTTGAGACGAATTAGTGTAAGTTTTCCATTTTGAATCATTTATAAAGTTGGATATCCATGTCCAGATCTGTGTCCCACCAAGTGGCTCCGAAACTTTATTACATTCTATGCCGTGCTTTTGTTGCAGATTTGATTTAACCTCATTACTCTTTTTTCTTTACAGGGAATCCAGGCAGAGGCTACGCATTTGTCACTAGTGCTTCTAGATGAAGTAAGTATAAATTTAGCAGATAAGTTATATTTGGCATGAAGTTTATATAAATTTAGCTCATATTAGTGGAGCCTTTCTGGTTGAAATCTTGAGCAACTCCGTGCACATTTACAAGGTTGGTGCTGGAACTAATCCATTAGAAGGAGCAGCACTTGGGATGTCAGTTTTAGAATCTTTTGCTGAAGCTGGAGCATTTTTAACAATAGCAACGACCCACCATGGCGAACTAAAAACCCTTAAATATAGGTATCGATTAAATATAATACGCTAATACTATTTGGTAATCATTCAATTTGTGCTGGCTTTTGTTGATTCAGTTAGAGTGCGTGATTCCTAGAAGATGCACATTGCTACCGTCAAATTAGGTGGCATTCTGAAAAGTTTCTTTCTGCAGTAATGATGCATTTGAGAATGCATGTATGGAGTTCGATGAAGTCAAGCTGAAGCCTACTTATAAGATACTCTGGGGTATACCAGGTTCTTTCTGTCTCAAATTTGAATATTAATTATTATGATACTGTAGGATGTAAATTACTGTTTCAGTCTTCCCTATTGATGAAGCAATGGATGTAGAGCCGCTATTTGAACTCCTCTAAAACATATTTCTCTCTCTACAGGACGGTCCAATGCAATTAATATTGCTCAAAGATTAGGGCTACCCAACATTATTATTGATGATGCCCGTGAACTTTATGGAACAGCTAGTGCGGAGATTGATAGGGTAACATTCTTTAACTCGTATAAGCTATAAGAAAATTAGCCATAACCAGAGCTCTGTTGTTGTACAGTTGTACTTCTGCCAACAAAATTGGTGCACATATTGTAGAAAAGATTCTTTTATATCAGCCTGTCTCCTTATTCTATTGGCACACGTTCGCAGTAGTTCATTTCCGCTATGCCGAACTTAATTTATCAGTAAAACGCCCTTGGGTCATCTCCACTTGGGTCCCCACTGCCATCATTTTCAACACTATGAAGTAGCTATGCGGTTTATTAGTGTGGAATACCGTAGCTCTGGCTTACATTTCTATCAGTGATGCATTCATTGAAGTTAAGTTGTTCTCTAATCATATTTGCTTAACTATGCTATTATACTCCGTTGGATCTGGGTGCAGGTAATTTATGATATGGAACAGTTCAAGCAAGAATTTCGAGACCATACTCACGAGGCACAACATTATATACGGTAAGGTCGTACTGTAGCTTAAAACATTCTTTCTATTCAGAAGTATAGATTCATAGCTGTTAGCTACATAAAAAGATAAGTTCATGTTTAGTATTAAGAACTCATCTCTGTGTTTTTGTTTTTCAGAAATGTGATAATTGTTTTGTTAGTTGCTTTTTTGTTTTGATTATATTGTCGTGTTCTTAGCCTCTCAAAAGTGCTTCATGAGAATCTGTTAGCCGCCAAGCAAAGGATCACCGAACATGAGACAGTGCAGAAATACAAGAAAATGAGAGAAGTCTATGAGGCTGCAGCCGTGGCACGTTCTCTAATTCATAAGAAATTACGAGAATTTCGAGCATCAGCCACCAAACATCCTCAGGGTACTCTAGCAACTAAGAGTCAGAGTGTTGCAGCAGAAAACAAGCAACAACATCTAGCTGATAGCATGAATCGATCCCATTCCAACATTAGTGCTGATTCCAGTAAAAGCATCAAAGATTTACAAGCAGGTAAATTCAGTCCGCACATGCTTAAACATTACCCTGTCAACAACTTCCATATCGGCAAAGTATAATTTACTCTTTTGCCCGCCAAGGTTTTTCTCTGAAAGATTAGCTTCTTGCTCGTCATAATAAATTTGCAGAAAAAAGGATTCAGTTCCCCAAGGTTGGTGACTGGGTACATGTACATTCACTCGGTAAGAAAGCGATCGTGTTAAAAGTAGAGACATCTAAACAATTGATTACTATCCAAGCCAACAACCTGAAATTGAAGTTGAAACTAAGTGATATACAAGCCTGAGAGGTAATATTATGACAACCTGAACTCCATGTACTAATTCCCAAACTTCATATTCAGTTAGGTAGAAGTTCTTGAAACCCATTCTGTATGAGGACATTGAAGTCCGAGAAAACAATTTGTGGTCAAAGAAATGAGGAAGCTATCCATATATATCTTCGTCTTAGATAATTTAGTATATTTTTGTTTGTAGAATTGAACTTGCACCTGTTTCTCTATGAGGGAGTAACCAGAAATCATCTGAAAGAATTTTGAAGAAGATCACTCAGATTGGTGGAAGTGTAAATATTTTTTTTCTCTCCATTTAAGTCATTAATACTAATCTTTTTTATCTTACATGCATGCCAATTGTACCTCAAATTTTCGAACTAAACAACATATATGAATAAAGGACAAGAAACCGGGGGTTTTACTCCTTATTATGTTTTGCCTTTTGCCTTTCCCCCTAGACGTCAATTTCTACTTCCTATTTTACCTTTTGAGTAGGGTGAGCATGGGCCGGTATGGACCGGTTTTCATCCGCATCCAATCTAATTCATTACGGATTTCAAATTTGGCATCCGCATCCGATCCAATATCTAATGGATTCTTGGATGGACAATTGGATGCGGATAATCCAATGGATTTATTTTATAATTAAAGTTTATAATATCACAATAAGCTCTAAAAAACCAAAATGATACTCGTTACAAAAGCACCATCCATATTATTAAAAAAAAAAAAAATACATGTGCCAAATCAAAACAATATCCAATAAAAATGGAACAAAAACTCTACATGAATTTAAATTAGTTAAATTTAGTTTTTAACAGATTTAAAATTTCTAATCTTACCCTTACCCATATATACGGTTACTTCAGAATAAATTTTTTGACGGAAACACAGAATAAAATTTCAGGAGATCGGAGGAGAGGATTCGAGATCTTCTCTTCCAGAATCTTCCTCTCTTTAGATTTTAGGGTTCGAGTTCTTATATTCTCAGCCAGAATCTTTTTTTTTTTAATAGGAAAGAAGATACATTAAGAACTTCTCTTGAGCGGAGACTCGATCCGTTGACCTCCTATTTGAGAGTCAGGCTCCTGGCCAACTGGGCTAGCCCCTGATGGTTTACCAGAATCTTTTTTAAATTACCAAAATCTTTATATTGAGATCTAGAAAAATCGAAACGAGATCTCTATTCTTATTTTTTTTCTCCGGTTCGATTTGTTTATCTAATGATTTCAGAACTAATTTTCCAATATCGATTTTGTTTCAGTTAGTTGAATTAGAGAAGAGATCGTAGATTTCAATCATTCGAATTTGAAGATTGATTTTTATTGTTGAAGAAATTGAATTATTTTAGTTTTCGGTACTCATGTTCTTCTTCGAAGAAAATAAGAGAAGTAACAATTTAATCCTTCGAATTGTCATCTTGAGTCTATAATCTTCCGTTGGAGTAGCCGGATCATATTCATCATGAACGCGATTTCGATTTCCAGGTATTTTTATTTATTTCATTTGTTTTGATTTCATTAGAGAAGTTACAATAACGTTACAATTTTACTTTGTTGTTCATATTGAAATAGATTTGCTTTTGTTGATTTCATTTGTTTGTTGTTGTTCATAGTGAAATCTGTATGAATGGAACTTTTTTGTTGTTAAGCTGTTATATAGTTGTCAGTTTAAATTGAGTGAAACCTTTTTTGGTTCCATACTTTTCTTGTAGATATGGACTCTGTTGTTGCAGTTGTATGTCACAATAAAGCTTCATTGTCGTTTCGTATTGGTTTATGATCAACTCTTATGGATTTGAAGGATAATATTTGTTTAAATTGGGTTCAACTATCACCATTCACTATTGAAATCATTCACAAATTTGGTGAGCAGCAAAAGGTTCTTCAGTCTGATTTTGATCTCCAATCAGCTGTTGTGTTTTCTCTGTTTAATAAGTTGCCAACACTAGACTTATATGTAGAGGTGAAAGTTCAAGTTTAGCATGCTACAGAGGTGAGAGTTCAAGTTCATCATGCCATAGGTCAGAAGTTGTACCTATTAATCAGCCACTAGTTACCAATGCCACTACTTATGATGACCCTAACATAGTCAACGAACCGTTGAAATCCGCTCGTTGGCTAGGTTTTTTTCAGAGTGTTGAACAAGTGTTTCCAAGGGGTGTGGACCAAGTGCGTCACGACTTGATAAAATACCATGTTGCAGCTGGCTATGCATACAAGATAACAAGAAACGAGAAGTTGTGGATCAGTGCTTGTTGTGCTAACAAGGAGGATGACCATTGTAAATGGCACATGTATGTTGTTTCTTGTGATGGTGTCGAAGGAAGTCCCTTTATTATCAAGGAGTTAAATAATCAACATACTTGTCGCGATGGATTTATTAACGTACCACATGTATCAAAGAAGCTAATAAGTTCCTTGATCAAGGATGAGATTAAACAGAACCCAAAGAAGAAGACAAAGGAGATTATGGAACAAACTACAAGAGAATATGGCTTTGACATAAGTCGTTATCATGCATACACGGGGAAGAGATATGCATTGAATATGGCATGAGGATAGGATGAAAAATCATTTGCTTATTTGAATTGGTTTTTACAAAGCAATTATCTGACACCAATCCTGGATCTCGTGTTGTTTTGGAAACTGACGGGAGTCAAAAGTTTGTGAGATTGTTCATTTCCTTCGGAGCATGCATCCGTGGATTTAATCACTGCCATCCCTTGCTATTCATGGATGCAACACATTTGAAGAGTAAATATCTCGGTCACCTGATGGCAGCAACAGGACTAAACGAGAATAATGGTAATGTTCTGAACCTTTTTTCTGTTGGTTTTTTTCAACATTTTTTTTTGCTGAAACCTTTTTTCTGTCTTGTTGGTTTTATCATTTTTTTTGGCTGTGTTGTTTTGTCATTTTTACATGTTTTGTTTGATTTTATTTGCAGGAATTTATCATTTAGCTTATGTTTTGGTTTCAGCTGAGACTGATGCAAACTGGAAATGGTTTATGGGCATCTCAGGGAAGTCGTTTCTCCTCTCCGACAACTTACATTTGTGAGTGATCGAGGTAGTGGTTTAGTCAACCAAATCCCTGTCGTTTTTCCTGGTGCATATCATGGGTGATGTTATTGGCACATGACAAACAATGTAAATGCATGCTTGCCTAAGGCTTCCAAGACATATAAAAATTATGTGTTGAAGTTGTTTGAAAAATGTGTATATGCAAATACACATGTAGAGTTTAAGGAGAGTTGGGATAACCTGATGATGGTTAAAAATCAGAAGCTACAAGATTATCTTAGTAGAGCTCCAATTGATAAATGGGTTAGTTTTTTTTCCCGGGTTGTCGATATGGGGAGTTGTGTTCAAATGTTGTTGAATGTTTGAACGGTTGGATTAAGGAAGAGAGGGAGATGCCTATCGCTGTCATTGTTGATAAAATACGACTGAAGCTTATGGAAATGATGTGCACCCGTCGTGAAGAATCTGCGGCATCGTTCGATTGGCGAGGAGTTTTATGTTCAAAAATGGAAACTGAACTCTATAACAATAAGATGCATGGTCGTGATTACAGTGTTACCAAGTCGTCAGAATTTGTGTATGAAGTTCATGCCTCATTAACACAAAGGGTTGATTTAAAAGAAAAGACATGCTCTTGCAATCACTGCAAAATTAATGGCTTCCCTTGCGCCCATGTTGTTAGGTGTATGATGGTGAATGCAGAGGATCCTTATAGATTTGTTCAACACTACTTCACCACTAAGTCCTATCGAGATTCGTATTCAAGACCAATTCATCTAGTTCCCACAGTTGAAAGGCCTGCGAAATTTCACCCAAGTCTGTTGTTCATGGACCTAAAGTTTTACCACAGTCAGGTCACCCAAGTAAGAAGAAAAGGATTCTTAATACAGGTTTAATTCCCAAGAAGAAGATGAGAACTTGCGGTGGCTGCAATGAATTGGCTACTCATAATCGAAGGACATGCCCTACGAAGCAGATGTGAAGTCTTTTTGAGACTGATTGACTTTTAATTTTAGTTCAGACTTCTTCTATTTTAGTTCTTTTAAGTGCGCATGCCTACAGTTCGTCAACTTTGAGCATTAGTTTTAGTTTAGACTACAATATGCTTTAGTCTACATTTTGAGAATTCACTTTTTTGTATTTTATTTGACTGTTATTGCTCATTTATCTTCTTGTCTACATTTATTTTTTTTTGTATTTCCTGCTTGTGTTTTATCTTTGTTTCATTTAGATTAAGTTTTCCTTTAAGGTTTCACCTGCAATATGTTGAAACCTTTTTTGGTTTTATCATTTCTACTGTTATTTTGTAACCAAAATAGGTTGGAACCCTTTTTGGTTAGATCACTGCTTTTGTAATTGTGCATTGTTGAGTTTGTCCAAGTATGACAGTACTCTAATTGAAACCATTCATACACCATTTAAACCTTTTATAAACTATTATAAGCATTAAAGTTTACAAATAGTTCACAGTACACTAAATTTGATGTCTTCGTTTTGTCCACGAGGACCTTGTATCACAACTTTGCATGCTTTCCACTTTTTATGAAATAATCTCCTCATGAGACTTCATGTATCAAGGAGGATCTTATACGCCAACTTTGGTCTCATCTGATGCACCTTTTCTGAAATATCATCTTCAGGAGACGCCATGTTTAACTTCAAGAGGCTCTTCATGTGATAGCAAACATGAAGACCACAATCATTCCTGTAACAACCAAAAAAAATTCTCAATATTTAATATTTTTCACTCCTTTAAAACTGCCAAAAATAAATATATAAATTGTTTTACCGAACTTCCAAACATAGGTGATGATTATTCTAGCTTACCCTATTTGTTGACAACATGAAGGGGTGTACATAGTGTATGGTGTTGGCTGACTTGTCTGCTCATCATGGGGGAGATTTGCATCGTGTTGTGCAAAAGCTGATATTATTCTTTGTCTCATGCGTTCAGCATTTTTTTTGCATTCTTCTTCAGTGGAAGCCAAGGAGTTGTAGTGAGAAAATTCTGTGGTTTCAGTATCAAAACCTAGCGGTAACTGTTGTCAGCAACATAATGAATAAACATTGTACACTGTAATCCATTTTGTCGATGAAACCTTTAATTGCACTACCACATTTCTTTCCTAGTTAGTGACATGTCTGAAAAAATACAAGAAAAAAGATTCCTAATGAGTGACAGACATGCAAGTGCTTTTTTTCTTCCTAATGAGCGACATTTTTTTCTTCCTAAAGAGTGAAACCAAAATTGGTTCCATCAAAATCAACTATATAACCAACAACATTTGGATTCTACAACTATGTTGTCTGTCAAAAATAATTATATTACAGAATTGTAGAGGAAAATTACATAGGCAAATGTGCATAGAAACACAACTCTCTTGTACTTCGAATTACCATCTAGTTTCAACTCTTCTTTTAGGATGTTCTTTTGCAATTTCAAGATGTGAAACTCAATGATGTCTCCTGCGACGCCACCCTTTCTCATCAACTTATCCAGCATCCTCCCTGATATCATCAGTTTGTGCTCCTTGTTCTCCCACGCTGTGGAGCTGTAAAACTCAAGCTAGTGAATGCTGGATCAAACAAAGAAAGAAAATGTTTGGAACACATTTTTTTGATGAAACCAATTTTGGTTTCAACACTATTTTCCACTTACCTTTCAGTTTTGCTTCTGAAAAACCTGCTCACAAGGGGTCTCTGACTTTGATCGAGTACCCTCATAATTTTCAAGTTTTCAACTGCTTTCAACTTCACATCCTTCACCCCATACACCTCCTCATTCTTCCCCTTATGCCTACTCTTTTCATTAGGATTTTTTCTCCAATCACATTTAGTCTTTGCTCTTTTTCTTTTCTCAGCTGTATAATCTTGATATCTGACAGGTTCTTGCATTTTTCTTCAGTTATCCTTTAGTCTTGTAATCATATTACTCAACTTTTTTTTGGGACTGATGTGTTGAGATCTTTCTCACCGTCTTTTTTTTTGCTGTAACTTTGCGTCATTCCTAAACTGAATCCAGGTCCACCATCTTCTAAATTAGCTACATCCTCTACCATTCTTACAGTTGAGTAGTAGTATACACTTTCCATCTTTTTCTTTGACGAACAACCTTTTTTTTGCATAAACGGATTCCATTTTCCGAATAACATCTTCACTGTCCTCATCATATATAAACTGAGTTTCATTGTCTTCTTGTTCAATATTTTGCTTCAAAGAAGAACATTTCTTGGCCTCATATTCGACCTGCTCGGCCACTTTGATATCCTCAATAGTGTTTGGAGTCAACTCCGGACCCTCTTCTTGTTCAGCACCTGGCTTTGATGAAGGATATTTCTTGGCCTCGGATTCGACCTGCTCGGCCACCTTGATTTCCTCAAGAGTATTCGGAGTTAATTGGGCACCTTCTTCTTCTTGTTCAGTCTCGACCTCCGAATTTGATGAAGATTTTTTCATTTCAAATTCAACCTGCTCGGCCACCTTGATTTCCTCGAGAGTATTCAGAGTTAACTCTGAAACCTCTTCTATTTCTCCCCCTCCTTGTTCTTTATCAGACTTTTCTGGTTCCATAAAAAAATCTTCACCGTTAGAGTTGTCTTCATTTCCAGCACCAACATTGTCAGATTTTTCTTGTTGTGGTTCTGCATCTCCAGACAGTGAAACCCTTTCTGGTTCCATCAAAACATCTTCAACAACATTTCCAGGTAGTGAAACCTTTTCTGGTTCCATCAAAAAATCCACAAAACCTTGTATCGTTTCTTCACAAGGTTGAATCCTTTCTTGTTCCATCACAACATATTCACAATCTTGATTCTTTCTTGCAATCCTCTTGTTTTGTTCCTTCATGCAATAAATGCCCTTGTTCTGTTCCTTCATGCAGTAAATCTATCTCGAGTTCTATTAAAGACAAAAACAAATACAAAACTTGCACATTAAACGGGCTCTCACATTTTCCTTTCAACAAAACTATTTTTCCTATTTCATTTATGGACATGACTATTTAAACCTCGCTTACCAGCAATATCTATCATTTAATCCTCCACTGCTGCATATTTCACCACCGGCAATATAACGTTTAGGATACAAAATGTCACATACTAACATACAAGCAATACAAAGTTTAAGATAAAAAAAAGAAATATTATTTTGAACCAGTTTGTCAAATAAAAATGAAAAATTTATACAAAATAAAAAAAGAAATAACCAAGTCATATAAAAATGTAAAATTTCTATTTGATAATCAATAAGTAAAATTCGCAGATCAAATCTAACATATCAGTTTGTCAAATTTAATGACGAAGTCATATAAAAATGTAACATTTCTATTCAATAATCAATATGTAAAATTCACAGATCAAAACTAACATATCACCTCAACATTTGAAACCTTTTCTGGTTCCGACCGAACATCTTCTTTTTGGAGCAAGTCTACTTGGTCTCTCTTACGTTTCTTTCTGGAGTAAGTCTTCAATGAAAGTTGTAACCCATCCTCAGCGTCATTTTTCTAATACTATTTTATCTTCTTCGGAGAGTCCATTGTTGCCAACTGTGGTAAGCTTTGCAATTAACATTCTTGCCCACTTGTATTTGGCCTCGTAAGAGTTGTCTTTGTTTCCAGCAATATGGTCTTCAACATTGTCTTCTCATAAAGGGGGGGTACAACAACCTCACCCAAAAATTCGCTTAGCAATCTGTATGGACTAACTCCAATATACTTTTAAGAGAATCAACTAGGCAGTCAGACTCAATCTTAATAAAAAAGTATATCAAAGAGTTATATCTCAATTTCTCGATTCAATACTTACTCAAGAAAATAGAAATCTGCGAGTCAAATTGAATACAAGAGAAATTAACTTGAACGATACCAAAGACCAATTTTAAGTATCAATCAATTTCAATCAACAACCAAAGGTCGGATTTCCTAATTGATTGATTCAACGCACAACCTGTGTTATTTCAATTATATAAAAAAATATAATGCGGAAAAGAAATAACATACTAACTCCAAGACACAACGTAAGTTTTGTTAACGAGGAAACCGCAAATGCGATAAAAATCCAATTTCAATCACCTAGTCCAGATTGAACACACACCGTATTAAGCCGCTCCGGGACCTAGTCCGACACTATCCTACTACAAGCTAACTTCGGTCTGTACTGTAGTTGAACCCCAATCAATCTCTCACTGATCCAAGGTACAGGTGCACTCCTTACGTCTCTGATCCCAGCAGGATACTACGCACTTGATTCCCTTATCTAATCTTACCCACAACTAAGAGTTGCTACGACCCAAAGTCGAAGACTTTAATAAACAAATATGTATCACACAGAAAAGTCTACAGGAATAGATAAATCAGTCTCCCACATAAATACCTACAAGTTTTGTTCCGTCTTTTGATAAAACAAGGTAAACATGAACCAATTGATAACCTAGACATATATTCCCGAAGAACAACCTAGAATTATCAATCACCTCACAATAATCTTAATCGACTAGTGAAACAAGATATTGTGGAATCACAAACGATGAGACGAATGTGTTTGTGACTACTTTTCTATCTTGCCTATCGGAGAAATTAATATCAAGCCAATCTTACGATTGTACTCAATACGATAGAAATAGAAAGATCAGATCACGTAACTACAGAGAAAATAGTTGGGTATGGCTTCACAATCCCAATGAAGTCTTCAAGTCGTTAACCTACAGGGTCTCGGTAGAAACCTAAGGTTAAAGGAGAATAGACTCTAGCTTATACAACTAGTATCACACAGGAGGTGTGGGGATTAGGTTTCCCAGTTACTAGAGTTCTCCTTTATATAGTCTTCCAAATCAGGGATTGCAATTTAAGTTACCTTGGTAACAAAGCATTCAATATTCACCGTTAGATGAAAACCTGATTAGATTCAAGCTAATATCTTTCAACCGTTAGATCGAACTTAGCTTGTTATACACAAATGAAATGCACGTTCATTTAGGTTTGTGTAACCGTACCTAAATGTGTACACCTAGTTGGTTCAACAGTAGTTAACCAAACGGTTAGCCATATGAGCACTTTCATATCAACCATATTCATCTACACCATAACTAGTTCAAATGACTCAAAAGAACTAGTTAGAGAGTTGTTCAATTGCTTAGATCTCATAAAAGTATACAAGACACAATCGGAGCAAAAACGATTTTGATTCACTCGAATCAATTCATGAACTTTATAGCCACGGTTTGCAAATATGCATTCCTTAGTTTATATAAGTTTAAGTTCACGAATAAACCGTTTTTAGAAAATAACCTACTCAAGTATGCATACCTGTACGCATACTTAAGTACTCGGATTAAGTTTGTTTTCAGTTCACAAACTCCAGCAGAAATTCACGGGACGTGAACTTCCGACAGTACGCGGACTTTAGTTCCGACTATCTTGAGCAGCAAAGTACGCATACTTTGGTTCAAGGATTTTGGACTTACACACGTATGAGTTCACATACAATGTTTATATCCATTCAAGGTTATATATTCTAAACTCTCATTTCAATCATTGAAACATTCTTAGAGGATGTTAAATAGAGGTTACTCACACACTATTCTTCATCAAAGCGATTTTCAAGATATTGAAATAATCAACAAGACTTTCGGCACTTGTAAAGATGAACTTGGCCAAAGTGAAAGCTTACCAACACATATTTAGAGAAATAGATAAGCGAGGTAAACTCGGCTTGAAATAGCAAATGTGTAAAATCGAAGTCTATGTAGCAATGCGACTTTTGTCTCAAGATAGGAGATAGAGTAGATAGACTTTTGAGTGATAGATAAGTTCAAGTCTCCACATACCTTTTAGTCGATGAAGTTCCACCAGTTCCTTGAGTAGTTCTTTGTCTTTGAATGATGATCGTCGTGGAGTCTAGAGCTCAACTACACTTTCTATCCTAGTCTGAGACTTAGCTATAAGCAGACTAGAAATAAAGACTTATAGTTTTGGCAACTAAACTTGACAAACAAGCTTGAGATAGCAACGCTTGCGAGTTCGACCGAGCAGTGCTCTAACAATCTCCCCCTTTGTCAATTTTAGTGACAAAACTATCAATAATATGGAATACAAAATAAATAACTTTGCAGCTTCTCTTGCACATGCATGATCTCCTTGGTTCTTCAACATTACTCGAAATCTTCGTCACTTCCAAGTACTCCAATGATTCCAAAGGTTGTAAGTTTAGTATCATCGTTGTTGAAAATCCGTAGCCATAACAATGAGAAAACAAAAGCTCTCAATCATTGTTACACAGTGTCATAGTATTATTACACAACATAAAAGTTCAATTGTATCACAACTTCGACAACAATACTATGGTGATATGTATCACTCCCCCTTAGTCAATACTCCATCTCACATGGAAACCACTCCCCCTTACAATGATCCGAAAACCATATGTATTTGTAGTGTGAACTACACATTAATTATTCCCCTTTTTGTCAATAAAATTGGCAAAGGTACGAAAACTAGTGGGATCCTAATGAAATTTCCATAGAGACACTTCATGACCAAAAGAAGGCACATATCAACTTTTTAGATGCAATCATATAGCCGAAGCTAAATGCATTCATGAAGGAGTTTATAAAGATACAAGATAACCCCTACAATATTCCACAGCCGCACTCCCCACAAAGATTTGGCAATTAAGCACAAGTTCAATTAAGAACTCTCCCGCATAAAATGTCATTCCCGAAAGAACAACAAGAGCGACCTTACTTTCACAAGAAAAGAAGGATTTCTTTGGACAACACAAATCATATAAGAATATGAATTTGTATCCAAAATACTCAATTAAATTAACCACAAGAGAACCCATGATTATTTTAATCAGAAATGCTCAACATAAGAAAACTTACGGAGCCGCACAGTATATACATAAAAATATGGATCAGGGAAGATCAATACTGCGAAATAGACAAGGATTCATTCTATTTTCCATCACTATTTGCACAATGACATACAATAGACATGATTCTTGTAAACAAAAGTTTTATCCTTTCTTCCATCAAATAATGACATAAAAGGCTTTAACTTTTGTAATGTCAAAAGTTCATTCTATCTTTTATCAATACTTTCATATCGACATAATAGAGATAACTTTTGACCATATATGGGACAATCATAGTTCACGGACGCAAACACACATATCCCATAACATATTGCAATATATAAAACCATAAAGATTAATACTGCAAAATCATCTTCCAAGCAAACTTTATAACTTAAATAAATAAATCTAAAAACATTGAAGATGAAAAACGTTGGACATAGCTATGTGTAATCACAATAATGGCTATTCCAAACTCTAGTTATTCTTCTTAAAAACACAAGAATAAAATTCTCATAAGAAGTTTTCATAGGCAAAAAGAGAAAATCATGTTTCTTTGATAACTTCATACCTTTGAAAGGGTCCATCAAAGAAGGTATCACTGATGTCCTTGATTTTCTTGACCGTAGAAATTCCATGTTCATGAGTTAGAACATTAACTTTTCGATCAACAGTGCGGGCAAGATGCCTAGCTTTGACACAGTCCATGATGAGCTTCTTCTGATTCCTGATCAAGGTGTTTGATTATCAAGGATTTTGGCTTGTCCATCAATAAGCTGATTTATTTGCAGTTGAAGGTTTGCAAACTCGACTCTAGAGTCATTCTGAAAAAGAATTAAATCCTTGACAGATTCTCCAACCCAGGTGTTGTACTCTTTCCTTTCAATGATCCTTTTCAAAACAAGTTCTTGAACAGAATCACATCCTTTAGAGTCTTCTTCCATCTCAAGGTTAACAACTTCTTGAGGTCTTGAGGAGTTTTCCATATCCTTTTTTTTTATTAGGGAAGGCAAAACACTATAATATATATATATATATATGTTTTTAAGCAAGAGAGTGAAACCCTTGTTGTGAAAACCCTAAAATCTTAAGAGAGACACGAACGTTCGTGGACTGGTTGAAAATAACCGAACATAAGAGTTTTAAAAATAATATAATACCTATGTTTTCATGTATCCCACTTCATCATGACTCAAAAATTAATCAGAGCACAAAAGTGTGATACGTAGCAACAAGGAGTCAAAAGACTCAACTTTCACAACAAAAAACATAGTCAAACATAGTACAGATGGAAGATTACAGTAGAATTGAACATTTCCCAATAGACATTCTTGCATCTCTCAAGTCAGATACAAGAATAAGAGTGCCTACGATTAGGCAGTCAAGTGAGATGTAATCTCACTATAAGTATTGAGAGATGAGTTGTAAATTTCATCTGAAGGTTTGAACCTGGTATTTCTTATCCTCCTTCGGTTATTTTTTATTCCATAGGAATTTATCATAACCTTGTCAGGTGATCCCTCAGAAGTATTTTTCTGAGGATTAAGTCTAGGACCTCTAGAAATAGGTTCCATAGAATTAGACGAGACATATCTCCACCATCTAGATTTAGATTTACCTGATTTATTCTCATAAATGCTGGGAATGTGTATTTTGGCACCATTCGGAGAAACACGATTCCTGTGAGGATTTTGAGATGAGTGACCATTGAAATCCATTTTATGATAATCATGTTTTTCTGCTGGAATGAAATCCATTGTAGTGGTCATTAGAGAGTTTACTCTGTCGACAGTAAAACGAAGTAGATTTTGAAGGTCAGGAATCTGTTTCTTTCCATCAAAACAATGATGAACATAGTGATTCTTTTTCCCACATAAGGAATAGGTTCATGGATGAGAAACATTTACAGGAGCATGTTTTGAATTGTAGGAATTACCAATAGGTACTATTATTATGGCCCTAGTTAATGGCAGGTCCGCCCATTAAGAGTCTATAAACCGGAGGTCCATAATTTAAAAGGAAAGAGAAAATTGGACCCAAATTTTTAATTCTAGGTCCTATACACGTGCGGGACTAAACATACGTAATTTTAAAATACCCATATTACCCTAGATGTATAGAAACATTTCTCCTAAATCGTAATTCATTTTCTACTTCCGTTTCTGTTTAGAAGAAGAGCTCTGGCGATGGCGATGAAAATAATAAAAAATGTCTTTCATCGATTGATCAAGTATCATCAAGAAAGATTTTACCCTAGATCTTCTCTTCTTTATCTCTTTCTATTGATCATTTAGAACACCCAAAACAAAGGTGAGATTCTTGTTTCAGTCTCCTTTTTACCTTTTTAGGGTGTTGATTTTTTTTTCAATCTATTCTTCTTTACTGGAAGAGTTAATTTATTTGTATAATTAGTTTATTTTGGTGTTCTTACTGAAACTTGAATGATTTATTAGGTTAGATTTACTAGTTACAAATTGGTAGTATAGATCTGAGTTTCTAAAGTTTGATTATAGATGCGTGATTGTATGTTCCGGCAGTTCATATATGTCGTACTGAAGAGAATATGATTTTTGTGTAGATATAAGATATGTAAAATCTATTTCTTGTGTATATCTCACTGTTTAGCAGTTTTTGGTTGATTTTGTCAGTTTTTCAAATCGATTTTTGTTTGTGTTTACAATTTTTGTTTTTGTTTTTGTTGATGGTGGATTTTCGTTCAAGGTTAAATTTGTAAAAAACCAGAAAAAATCATGCGCTGACATCTTGTAAAAGATAAAGCCATTTATAAGTGTTGGATACTCCCTCACTTAATTCACCAAGAATGGAGCATGTAGCAACAATCCCATTCTGTGAATACATGAAATTCCTCCAGGTTGGAGCATGTGGCAACAATCCCTTCCTGTGAATTTCATATCAGCATTGTATTTCCAATACTCATTATCAGTGTGGCATGACGACTGAGTGTTACTCTTACGAGTAACACGAACCTCCAAGCACTATAATGAAACCATGTACGAAATACCCGTATGTGCCGATTCTCGGTGTGTTATACTAGCCCGAGCCCACCGGTGTGTTATACTAGCCCGATTGAGCCCCTCTCGGTGTGTTATACTAGCCCGATTGAGCATCCGGCACTGACCGTATCAGTTCGGATATGATTTGATCGCAGTCATCCAACTCCGTAAGCATGATTGGATGACCCCAGATCAATTCCATCACCCCAAGCATGGTATGGAATGCCCACGGCCGACCCCGCATGGTCGTCCATTGGCCTTTGCTTGCCAAAAGACGTTCATACCAAGCATTATGGACGGAAAACCCTAAATAAGGGTTTGCGGCATATTACATGTGTCGCAAAACAGTCTCAACCATCCATCTTCGCAGGTATAGATGGAGGGTGTAGATGTAGACTCAAAGGGCCCAGAGCATGTCAACACGATCACCGTGGGACCGCCTACACACTTGACCAATCGGTCAAGACCAACAATGTTTGGCCGTGACAAAATCGTCACCCAAACAAGAGGTGGCGCACGGCTTTGAAAGCCAAATTAGGGTTTCAAGCCATCACGCGCGTCCATCTTCTCCGGCATGAATGGAGGGTCACAAATTAGATTAAGCAGGTCCGGTCATACCAGCATGACCACCGTGGGCCCATCTACCTCCTCATATGATCGGCCAAGGCATATCATGCCCGGCTAATCCAAAAACGTCCGCCCAAACATGTGTGGTTACACCTCCCAAATTGCAAATTGATCTCGACCGCTCAACTTCACCGGATGATTTGAGTGGCTTAGATCACGTTTTAATGGGATGTTCAGGCATAGGCGTGAACACCAGCCTACCACCTACACACTTGTATGATCGACCAAGACCGACCAAAAATGGGTCGTCTTGAAACGCGTGCCCAAACTAGGGATGTCACGCCGGTTTCCAACTCCTTTACGGCAAGGGATTTCTGCCGCAAACCGATCTCAACCACTCCTCTTTGACGGTCAAATTGAGTGGCCTAGATCGCACTTTCATGGGACGGTGAGACATGGACGTGTACACCAAAGATGCCATCTACATACACGTCCTATCGGTCCTCCCCAAAATTCTTCCCATGCTTGGTTTCGACCAAGTCAAGAGTCATGCTTGCGCTCCTCTTCAAGAAACCTAGTATTCATTAACTGGTCGCAGATGAGTGTCTCAAAACTCATCTCATCCGTCCAACTTCACCAGACTTGGTTATACAACCCTCAGTCGGAGTTATTTGGTTAGTGAGGAGTCATTACCCATCACTTTACCACACCATAATGCAAAGACTACATAAAATACACATGATACTTCACAAGTATCGACCTTCCGAATAACACAATTATTCAATTCAAAGATTACATGCTATCTTTCGTGGATCCACGATCCACACATTCCGGACATCAATCATGTCACAAACTGGGGGATACATACTGGGGTATTGGTCATGGCGGTTTACAGGCGCGGCGTGCAACGCGCCATCACAAGAACGTGTCGTGAAGTCATGGACGGTTAGAGATGAACAGAGAAGTGGGCAAGACTGGTCGACGCACAACTCCACTACTCCATCACTCCACTTCCTCCACTTCCCACGAGAGACGTGAATGAGGCTCAATGACTTGTATAAATAGGTTCTCCGCCCTATTTCAAACAACAACACAAGTTCGGACGAGACAGAAAAACCAAGTGTTAATACAAATCGTATTCAAACACCCGAGCATGCTTGCATCAACCGCAAGCCTGCTCATCTTTCGTTATAAGTCATAAGCAAGCCAACACCTTCACAATCTCAACACCTTCTTCGCTTCCCTCCCTAAGATCAACCCCATCTCCTTCACTTTGTGACCGAAACAAGTCTGGAACGGCCATTTATTGGTTTAGGCCGGACTTGCACAGATTGATCTCTCGAATCTACAAGCACTCACCGCGCAGTGCATTTGTTTAAAGGTTTAAATTCATTCCTCATCCACACCCCAAATTACCAAATTCTGCAGGAGTAGTTTTCACCCATAAACAATTGGCGACCACAGTGGGAGGTTGATCTATCGGTTGCAAAAAATTGAATTCTCAATTCTTCGGTTTTCGGCTCACGATGCATCCTCATCAGGAAACCACGGGCGGTTCAGATACCATGGGAAGTGTAGCTAGAATGCTGGAGGATGTCTTGGCAAATCAAACCGGTATCACTAGAAGACAGAGCGAGACATTCCGCCTTTTGAATGATATAGCAAAGACAATTACAAGAAGGGTCGGCATGCATCTACTCAAGCAAAGGCAAGAAATGCTGAATCCTTAGTCAGGAGTCACACCTTTACCGGTGGAGAGGCAAAAAGAGCGCGCAACCGCTGGAGACTCAGGAAAGACGAACAACATGGTCCAGCCGACGAAGACTCGAGGCAACTCCACAGAGGAAAGGACTTGTCCGGAGTACTACAACGCCTACCGGATAAAGAAATGGAGCCTGCAGCTTACGGGTCCCTGCTGGAAGATTTATATCTCAAGACCCTTGTCGAAGCCCGGAAGACTGTTCAATCCGCATCGACCTTTCAACTAAGTAAAGAAATGCTTGAGGAAGGAGAGATCAATTAAGGGACACGTGAGTACGAGGGATGGGAACGTTCAATTCGATCACTCAAGCGGTGATATTACAACACCTCCCATCACTGAGAGCCGGAGCACAACGCAAATCCTGGCATCTCATCAAGTGTAATACCTCTGGTAGTCACCAGAGCAACAACTTCCACTCCTTCATCAGGATGAGGAGCCGGAGGGACGAGAGGAGGACCATCCCCCATTACCATTGCAGACTTGATGGAGAAGCAGGAAGTTCTTGCTAAGACTCGACGGATATGGCCGCAACTCAGAAAGAGGTACTCACTTTTCTTAAGACATTAACTGATCGATTTCCACAAGAGCCGTGACAGCCCCTGGAGCAAAAAAGGAACGCATTCAACGCACCGGAGAAGGTACTTCAGCGGCGCGGACCTCCATGGACCTGATCAAAGAAGCGACATCAGATATGAGAGGTCATGTCATGGAGACTTCTACACTGGGGACTGATCCTCACAACGATCCTCCTCAAGTCAACAGTTTCACTATGAGCCAGAGGCCGGTGGATCGGGAAGCGGTTTCTCTAGTGGAAAGTTTATGTGAAATTTCACACCTCTCGAAGAATCAGCGCGCGGAGACGTTTTGTTGCAATCAACCAGAGGAAGGTCACGATCGTGCCCTACATGTCACCGCACGCATCAAGGATTCAGAGTTCAAGACGACCCTTATCTACACAGGATCGTCTTCATTACTCTCAAGATTCTCAGGACATCCAAGGTTCTCCCAGGCAAGGTCGTACGGAAGCCTACCACAATAACGGACTTCGAGGGAAACCAAACCAGCACATACGGGAGAAGCTCCGTGGAAAGAATCAGACAAGTTCGTTGCATCCCACTCCCCATGTGGGCGTCAATTCAGGAAGAAGACCGACTTGCATCATTGAGGGCTAGTACCCACGATGCATCTTTGCTGACGAAGCATTCTTCTCCATACCGTGAAGCCACAACCCACGTTCACACGAGGAGGGAACGAACTTTTATGGCGAGTCGTGACCGGAAAGGAAAACAAGATTATCCGACACTCGCCATTATCGGCGGGGAGACTCATTACCCGTCTCTCCACCTAATGGAATGCTACAACAGCAACGAACCACAAGAGCAAGTGCTAGATGCTCCACAACAGCTGCAAGATGCCACCAACTCCACAACTGATGAAATTGAAATCGTTGAGGAATCTCCTAGGCCTATCTCCATCAGCTCAACCTTATGTACGGATGAACGCGCGAAGCCCGTGGAACTTCTCAAAGAGTATCAGGACATGTTCGCTTGGAGATATGAAGAAATGCCGGATTTAGATAAAAATTGGTCATCCATCATCTACATGTCATACCTGGATCCAAGTCGGTTAAACAGTTGCAGTTCAGACACGAGGAAAATGGATAGATCAGGTGCTGCATAGACTTTAGAAACTTGAACAGATGCTGCTCCAAAAAACAATCCTCCTCTACCTGACATCGACATGTTAGTAGATGCAAACAGCGGACACAACATGTTCTCCTCCATGGATGGATGCGGCTACTACAACCGAGATAAGAATGTACGAGCATGATGCAAGTAAGATATCTTTTCGAACTCCTCTCGGAAATTTTTATTATACCATACTGCCATTTGGTTTAAGGAATACCGGTGCAACGTATCAACGCTCTATGACGGTAATCTTCCACTGGAGCCGATACCTCAAGGGAGCAGCCTCAAGAAGATAACGATGTCCAACCGTCATATCAAGCAAGATCCGGGCGAGTTACTCTATCGGACAATGGTTGAACAAGATCCGGGGCATATATCTCACCAAAGAAAGATACAACCTTGACCTTCAGTAAGCGGTTCCTTGAGGCTGCAAGAGGAAAACCACCAAGATACAACATCCTGCGCGTCCATCAAATCCAACTCCAGTACCACATGCATGACTCCCACAATGATGAAACAACGTCCAAGATATTCCATACCTGGCTCGACAACAACCACTACGAACAAACCATGTAAACCACGCTTGGGGACTGAGGCTCGGCATGGAGTTCCTTCACCGTCGACCAAGGACTTCTTCAACACGAGAAAGATGGCCACCAAGAATCATGGAATTCGCAAGGGTAAATCGAATCGAAGAGGAAGCCACTTCAACGCTCCCTCCAAAGGAGCCGCTTCAATGGTCTATTCAAGAGCCGCCTCAATGCTCTCTCCGGGACCCCTTTTCGCTTCATAATCCTACTCCAACACTCTCCGGGATCCACCTCAACGTTGGCACCGAAGCCACTTTAACATCCTCTCAAGTCGTTTCAACACTCAAGCTACATCAACAATCTGCGCTCTCTGGTCAAGTTATCTTTGATGTACTCATTGCTCAACATACGTCTCATCCATCCTTCATGAGGACCCGCGGAGCATGAAAAACCACTGAAGTCGATAGGAGGAGGGCTATCCTGTGGAACGGATATTTTCATATAGTTGGAAGGGCGCGGTGAACAACTCACCATCAATGTTCGGCATATCCTTGAAGCTGCCAACACTTCCTGACTTGGTACCAGCATTATCCCCAGAAAACATCTCAACAAGAGTTCTTTTCTTCATTCTACAATAAAAGACAGGAGCAGTACTTGTATAAAAACGCGTGAGATGTGTAGTCACACACGACGAACTCACATTTACTTTGGAGTACACAAGGTTGGTATTGGGTCCAAACACCTGTTGATCAAGTCACAAGTCCGGTGTTGATCAAGTCTCAAGACCGGTATTGATCAAGTCACGGTATCACTCAAGTTTCAAGTCCTGTGTTGATCGAGTCACAAGTCCTATTGCTCAAGCTTCAAGTCCGGTATTGCTCAAGCTTCAAGTCTGGTATTGATCAAGTCACAAGTCCGGTATTGCTTAAGTTTCAAGACCGGTGTTGGTCAAGGGCACGAGGCTGGTATAAAGGTGACATTCAGTCAGGCATACACGATATGGGACCCACGTTCAATCAAGCATATATGACGGGACCATATTTATTTGCACAACACGGTTCTCTTATGTCATGGGAATCATGTTCACGAAATACAACCCCACGATCGAGCGAAGCAGGCGCAATAGCCCCTCAACCTAATCAGGGATAACAAGGTCGATCTGGCAAGACCGACATTCAAACGGAGCAAGCACGGAGTGGGCCCTCGACCAAAGCAGACATAGCAAGGTCGGCCAAGCGAGCAAGACCGACATCATACTAGGGGAATGCTCTCCTAGATGCCTTTTGAACGTGACATACTCCATGGACAGGATGACCCGTATCTCCTGGTAACATCTAACTTTGTCTCATAAAGTTTTATCTTTGACTGTCACCATCTCATGCCTACCACACAATAGTGTAACCATTGTGTGCTAGGCAGGGGACTTAATGTTGATGGTGGATTTTCGTTCAAGGTTAAATTTGTAAAAAACCCGAAAAAAATCATGCGCTGACATCTTGTAAAAGATAAAGCCATTTATAAGTGTTGGATACTCCTCACTTAATTCACCAAGAATGGAGCATGTAGCAACAATCCCATTCTCGTGAATACATGAAATTCCTCCAGGTTGGAGCATGTGGCAACAATCCCTTCCTGTGAATTTCATATCGCCCTTGTATTTCCAAAGTACTCATTATCGGTGTGGCATGACGACCGAGTGTTACTCTTACAGAGTAACACGAACCTCCAAGCACTATAATGAAACCATGTACGAAATACCCGTACAGGCTGATTCTTGGTGTGTTATACTAGCCCGAGCCCTCTCGGTGTGTTATACTAGCCCGATTGAGCCCCTCTCGGTGTGTTATACTAGCCCGATTGAGCATCCGGCACTGACCGTATCAGTTCGGATATGATTTGATCGCAGTCATCCAACTCCGTAAGCATGATTGGATGACCCCGGATCAATTCCATCACCCCAAGCATGGTATGGAATACCCACGGCCGACCCCGCATGGTCGGCCATTGGCCTTTGCTTGCCAAAAGACGTTCATACCAAGCATTATGGACGGAAAACCCTAAATAAGGGTTTGCGGCATATTACATGTGTCGCAAAACAGTCTCAACCATCCATCTTCGCAGGTATAGATGGAGGGTGTAGATGTAGACTCAAAGGGCCAAGAGCATGTCAACACGATCACCGTGGGACCGCCTACACACTTGACCAATCGGTCAAGACCAACAATGTTTGGCCGTGACAAAATCGTCACCCAAACAAGAGGTGGCGCACGGCTTTGAAAGCCAAATTAGGGTTTCAAGCCATCACGCGCGTCCATCTTCTCCGGCATGAATGGAGGGTCACAAATTAGATTAAGCAGGTCCGGTCCTTACCAGCATGACCACCGTGGGCCCATCTACCTCCTCATATGATCGGCCAAGGCATATCATGCCCGGCTAATCCAAAAACGTCCGCCCAAACATGTGTGGTTACACCTCCCAAATTGCAAATTGATCTCGACCGCTCAACTTCACCGATGATTTGAGTGGCTTAGATCACGTTTTAATGGGATGTTCAGGCATAGGCGTGAACACCAGCCTACCACCTACACGCTGGTATGATCGACCAAGACCGACCAAAAATGGGTCGTCTTGAAACGCGTGCCCAAACTAGGGATGTCACGCTGGTTTCCAACTCCTTTGCGGCAAGGGATTTCTGCCGCAAACCGATCTCAACCACTCCTCTTTGACGGTCAAATTGAGTGGCCTAGATCGCACTTTCATGGGACGGTGAGACATGGACGTGTACACCAGCATGCCATCTACATACACGTCCGGTCGGTCCTCCCAAAATTCTTCCCATGCTTGGTTTCGACCAAGTCAAGAGTCATGCTTGCGCTCCTCTTCAAGAAACCTAGTATTCATTAACTGGTCGCGAGATGAGTGTCTCAAAACTCATCTCATCCGTCCAAATTCACCAAACTTGGTTATACAACCCTGGTCAGGAGTTATTTGGTTAGTGAGGAGTCATTACCCATCACTTTACCACACCATAATGCAGTACCTGCATAAAATACACATGATACTTCACAAGTATCGACCTTCTGAATAACACAATTATTCAATTCAGCATTACATGCTATCTTTCGTGGATCCACGATCCACACATTCCGTGACATCAATCATGTCACAAACGGGGATACATACTTTGGGGTATTGGTCCGGCGGTTTACGTGCGGCAACGCGCCATCACAAGAACGTGTCGGGAAGTCATGGACGGTTAGAGATGAACATGAGAAGTGGGCAAGACCGGTCGACGCACAACTCCACTACTCCATCACTCCACTTCCTCCACTTCCCACGAGAGACGTGAATGAGGCTCAATGACTTGTATAAATAGGTTCTCCGCCCTATTTCAAACAACAACACAAGTTCAGACGAGACAGAAAAACCAAGTGTTAATACAAATCGTATTCAAACACCCGAGCCTCGCTTGCATCAACCGCAAGCCTGCTCATCTTTCTCGTTATAAGTCATAAGCAAGCCAACACCTTCACAATCTCAACACCTTCTTCGCTTCCCTCCCTAAGATCAACCCCATCTCCTTCACTTTGTGACCGAAACAAGTCCGGAACGGCCATTTCTTGGTTTAGGCCGGACTTGCACAGATTGATCTCTCGAATCTACAAGCACTCACCGCGCAGTGCATTTGTTTAAAGGTTTAAATTCATTCCTCATCCACACCCCAAATTACCAAATTCTGCGCGGTAGTTTTCACCCATAAACAATTGGCGACCACAAATGGGAGGTTGATCATCAGTTTATCTCAATTCTTTCCAGGGTTGCAAAAATTGAATTCTCAATTCTTCGGTTTTCGACTCAAGATGCATCCTCATCAGAAACCACGGGCGGTTCGGATACCATGGGAAGTGTAGCTAGAATCTTTTGAGGATGTCTTGGCAAATCAAACCGGTATCACTAGAAGACGGGCGAGCGAGACATTCCCGCCTTTTGAATGATATAGCAAGACAATTACAAGAAGGGTCGGCATGCATCTACTCAAGCAAGATTGTGAAATGCTCTAATCCTTAGTCGAGTCACACCTTTACCGGTGGAGAGGCAAAAGAGCGCGCAACCGCCGGAGACTCGGGAAAGACGAACAACATGGTCCACCGACGAAGACTCGAGGCAACTCCACAGAAAAAGGACTTGTCCGAGTACTACAACGCCTACCGGGATAAAGAAATGGAGCCCTCGCAGCTTACGGTCCATCTTTGGAGATTTATATCTCAAGACCCTTGTCGAAGCCCTAAGACTGTTCAATCCGCATCGACCTTTCAACTAAGTAAAGAAATGCTTGAGGAAGGAGAGATCAATTAAGGGACACGTGAGTACGAGAGGATGGGAACGTTCAATTCGATCACTCAGCAGTGATATTACAACACCTCCCATCACGAGCCGGAGCAGCCGCAAATCCCGGCATCTCATCAAGTGTAATACCTCTGGTAGTCACCAGAGCAACAACTTCCACTCCTTCATCAGGATGAGGAGCAGGAAGGGACGAGAGGAGGACCATCCCCCATTACCATTGCGAGACTTGATGGAGAAGCGGGGAAGTTCTTGCTAAGACTCGAGACGGATATGGCCGCAACTCGAAAGAGGTACTCACTTTTCTTAAGACATTAATCGATCGATTTCCACAAGAGCCGTGACAGCCCCGGGAGCAAAAAAGAACGCATTCAACGCACCGGAGAAGGTACTTCACGGCGCGGACCTCCATGGACCCGATCAAAGAAGCGACATCGGATATGAGAGGTCCCGTCATGGAGACTTCTACACTGGGACCGATCCTCACAACGATCCTCCTCAAGTCAGCGGTTTCACTATGAGCCGAGAGGCCGGTGGATCGGGAAGCGGTTTCTCTAGTGGAAAGTTTATGTGAAATTTCACACCTCTCGAAGAATCGGCGCGGAGACGTTTTGTTGCAATCAACCATAGGAAGGTCACGATCGTGCCCTACATGTCACCGCACGCATCAAGGATTCAGAGTTCAAGACGACCCTTATCTACACAGGATCGTCTTCATTACTCTCAAGATTCTCAGGACATCCAAGGTTCTCCCCGTGCAAGGTCGTACGAAGCCTACCACAATAACGGACTTCGAGGGAAACCAAACCGGACATACGGGAGAAGCTCCGTGGAAAGAATCGAGACAAGTTCGTTGCATCCCACTCCCCATGTGGGCGTCAATTCGGGAAGAAGACCGACTTGCATCATTGAGGGCTAGTACCCACGATGCATCTTTGCTTGACGAAGCATTCTTCTCCATACTTGTGAAGCCACAACCCACGTTCACACGAGGAGGGAACGAACTTTTATGGCGAGTCGTGACCGAAAAGGAAAACAAGATACCGACACTTTGCCATTATCGGCGGGAGACTGTTACCCAGTCTCTCCACCTAATGGAATGCTACAACAAAGAACGAACCACAAGAGCAAGTGCTAGATGCTCCACAACAGCCGCAAGATGCCACCAACTCCACAACTGATGAAATTGAAATCGTTGAGGAATCTCCTAGGCCTATCTCCATCAGCTCAACCTTGTGTACGGATGAACGCGCGAAGCCCGTGGAACTTCTCAAAGAGTATCAGGACATGTTCGCTTGGAGATATGAAGAAATGCCGGATTTAGATAAAAATTGGTCATCCATCATCTACATGTCATACCTGGATCCAAGTCGGTTAAACGAGTTGCGGTTCGGACACGAGGAAAATGGATAGATCGGGTCTTGCATAGACTTGAAAACTTGAGCAGTCTTTGCTCTAAAAACAATCCTCCTCTACCCGACATCGACATGTTAGTAGATGCAAACAGCGGACACAACATGTTCTCCTCCATGGATGGATGCAGCGGCTACAACCAGATAAGAATGTACGAGCATGATGCAAGTAAGATATCTTTTCGAACTCCTCTCGGAAATTTTTATTATACCATACTGCCATTTGGTTTAAGGAATACCGGTGCAACGTATCAACGCTCTATGACGGTAATCTTCCACTGGAGCCGATACCTCAAGGGAGCAGCCTCAAGAAGATAACGATGTCCAACCGTCATATCAAGCAAGATCCTAAGCGAGTTACTCTATCGGACGGTGGTTGAACAAGATCCGGGGCATATATCTCACCAAAGAGGCGATACAACCTTCACCCTTACATAAGCGGTTCCTTGAAGCGGCAAGAGGAAAACCACCAAGATACAACATCCTGCGCGTCCATCAAATCCAACTCCGCACCACATGCATGACTCCCGCAATGATGAAACAACGTCCAAGATATTCCATACCTGGCTCGACAACAACCACTACGAACAAACCATGTAAACCACGCTTGGGGACTGAGGCTCAGCATGGAGTTCCTTCACCATCGATCAAGGACTTCTTCAACACGAGAAAGATGGCCAGTCAAGAATCATGGAATTCGCAAGGGTAAATCGAACTGAAGAGGAAGCCACTTCAACGCTCCCTCCAACAGAAGCTGCTTCAATGGTCTATTCAAGAGCCGCCTCAATGCTCTCTCCGGGACCCCTTTTCGCTTCATAATCCTACTCCAACACTCTCCAGGATCCACCTCAACGTTGGCACCAGAAGCCACTTTAACATCCTCTCAAGTCGTTTCAACACTCAAGCTACATCAACAATCTGCGCTCTGGTCAAGTTATCTTTGATGTACTCATTGCTCAACATACGTCTCATCCATCCTTCATGAGGACCCAGCGGAGCATGAAAAACCCTGAAGTCGATAGGAGGAGGGCTATCCTGTGGAACGGATATTTTCATATAGTTGGAAGGGCGCGGTGAACAACTCACCATCAATGTTCGGCATATCCTTGAAGCTGCCAACACTTCCTGACTTGGTACCAGCATTATCCCCACAAAACATCTCAACAGGAGTTTTTTTCTTCATTCTACAATAAAAGACAGGAGCAGTACTTGTATAAAAACGCGTGAGATGTGTAGTCACACACGGCAGAACTCACATTTACTTTGGAGTACACAAGGCTGGTATTGGGTCCAAACACCGGTGTTGATCAAGTCACAAGTCCGGTGTTGATCAAGTCTCAAGACCGGTATTGATCAAGTCACAGGTATCACTCAAGTTTCAAGTCCGGTGTTGATCGAGTCACAAGTCCGGTATTGCTCAAGCTTCAAGTCCGGTATTGCTCAAGCTTCAAGTCCGGTATTGATCAAGTCACAAGTCCGGTATTGCTTAAGTTTCAAGACCGGTGTTGGTCAAGGGCACGAGGCTGGTATAAAGGTGACATTCGATCAGGCATATACGATATGGGACCCACGTTCAATCAAGCATATATGACGGGACCATATTTATTTGCACAACACGGTTCTCTTATGTCATGGGAATCATGTTCACGAAATACAACCCCACGATCGAGCGAAGCAGGCGCAATAGCCCCTCAACCTAATCAGGCATAACAAGGTCGATCTGGCAAGACCGACATTCAAACGGAGCAAGCACGGAGTGGGCCCTCGACCGGCCAGGACATAGCAAGGTCGACCGAAGCGAGCAAGACCGACATCATACTAGGGGAATGCTCTCCTAGATGCCTTTTGAACGTGACATACTCCATGGACAGGATGACCCGTCTCTCCTGGTAACATCTAACTTTGTCTCATACAGTTTTATCTTTGACTGTCACCATCTCATGCCTACCACACAATAGTGTAACCATTGTGTGCTAGGCAGGGGACTTAATGTTGATGGTGGATTTTCGTTCAAGGTTAAATTTGTAAAAAACCAGAAAAAATCATGCGCTGACATCTTGTAAAAGATAAAGCCATTTATAAGTGTTGGATACTCCCTCACTTAATTCACCAAGAATGGAGCATGTAGCAACAATCCCATTCGTGAATACATGAAATTCCTCCAGTTGGAGCATGTGGCAACAATCCCTTCCTGTGAATTTCATATCGGCCTTGTATTTCCGTACTCATTATCGGTGTGGCATGACGACTGAGTGTTACTCTTACAGAGTACCACGAACCTCCAAGCACTATAATGAAACCATGTACGAAATACCCGTACATGTGCCGATTCTTGGTGTGTTATACTAGCCCGAGCCCTCTCGGTGTGTTATACTAGCCCGATTGAGCCCCTCTCGGTGTGTTATACTAGCCCGATTGAGCATCCTAACCGATCGTATCAGTTCGGATATGATCTGATCGCAGTCATCCAACTCCGTAAGCATGATTGGATGACCCCGGATCAATTCCATCACCCCAAGCATGGTATGGAATACCCACGGCCGACCCCGCATGGTCGGCCATTGGCCTTTGCTTGCCAAAAGACGTTCATACCAAGCATTATGGACGGAAAACCCTAAATAAGGGTTTGCGGCATATTACATGTGTCGCAAAACAGTCTCAACCATCCATCTTCGCAGGTATAGATGGAGGGTGTAGATGTAGACTCAAAGGGCCCAGAGCATGTCAACACGATCACCGTGGGACCGCCTACACACTTGACCAATCGGTCAAGACCAACAATGTTTGGCCGTGACAAAATCGTCACCCAAACAAGAGGTGGCGCACGGCTTTGAAAGCCAAATTAGGGTTTCAAGCCATCACGCGCGTCCATCTTCTCCGGCATGAATGGAGGGTCACAGATTAGATTAAGCAGGTCCGGTCATACCAGCATGACCACCGTGGGCCCATCTACCTCCTCATATGATCGGCCAAGGCATATCATGCCCGGCTAATCCAAAAACGTCCGCCCAAACATGTGTGGTTACACCTCCCAAATTGCAAATTGATCTCGACCGCTCAACTTCACCGGATGATTTGAGTGGCTTAGATCACGTTTTAATGGGATGTTCGAGGGCATAGGCGTGAACACCACCCTACCACCTACACGCTGGTATGATCGACCAAGACCGACCAAAAATGGGTCGTCTTGAAACGCGTTCCCAAACTAGGGATGTCACGCCGGTTTCCAACTCCTTTGCGGCAAGGGATTTCTGCCGCAAACCGATCTCAACCACTCCTCTTTGACGGTCAAATTGAGTGGCCTTGATCGCACTTTCATGGGACGGTGTGACATGGACGTGTACACCATAGCATGCCATCTACATACACGTCCTGGTCGGTCCTCCCCAAAATTCTTCCCATGCTTGGTTTCGACCAAGTCAAGAGTCATGCTTGCGCTCCTCTTCAAGAAACCTAGTATTCATTAACGGTCGCAGATGAGTGTCTCAAAACTCATCTCATCCGTCCAACTTCACCAGATTGGTTATACAACCACAGTCGGGAGTTATTTGGTTAGTGAGGAGTCATTACCCATCACTTTACCACACCATAATGCGACTGCATAAAATACACATGATACTTCACAAGTATCGACCTTCCGAATAACACGGTTATTCAATTCAAAAGCATTACATGCTATCTTTCGTGGATCCACGATCCACACATTCCAGGACATCAATCATGTCACAAACTGGGGGATACATACTGGGGTATTGGTCTGGCGGTTTACAGCGTGCAGCGTGCAACGCGCCATCACAAGAACGTGTCTGGAAGTCATGGACGGTTAGAGATGAACAGGAGAAGTGGGCAAGACTGGTCGACGCACAACTCCACTACTCCATCACTCCACTTCCTCCACTTCCCACGAGAGACGTGAATGAGGCTCAATGACTTGTATAAATAGGTTCTCCGCCCTATTTCAAACAACAACACAAGTTCGGATTTAGACAAAAAAACCAAGTGTTAATACAAATCGTATTCAAACACCCGAGCTCGCTTGCATCAACCGCAAGCCTGCTCATCTTTCTCGTTATAAGTCATAAGCAAGCCAACACCTTCACAATCTCAACACCTTCTTCGCTTCCCTCCCTAAGATCAACCCCATCTCCTTCACTTTGTGACCGAAACAAGTCTGGAACGGCCATTTCTTGGTTTAGGCCGGACTTGCACAGATTGATCTCTCGAATCTACAAGCACTCACCGCGCAGTGCATTTGTTTAAAGGTTTAAATTCATTCCTCATCCACACCCCAAATTACCAAATTCTGCAGGAGTAGTTTTCACCCATAAACAGTTTTATGAATCCATTTTTGTGATTTATACTATTTTGATTAGGTAGATTGTCAATTTCAACTTATTTTATATTTTCGGTTGATTATCTTTTTATTTTTGTTAAATCGTGCTTTTCTTGTTGTTTTCCATTGTATGATCCAAAAGTACATATGTGATGTACTGAGTATAATACGGTTGTCGTGTATCTATAAGATATGTAACATATAGAATTTGTGTATACGTGTGTGTGCTTTTTGCGAAAATATAAGTATTAGTTTGATAATTTAATGAATCGGTATCTTTTGTGTATTTTTTTGTCAAGTTTTGACCTATGGGTTCAATTTTGGATGTGTGGACTTTAGGTAATATGAAAAAATTATGTTCATATGTTATATAGTGGATGCGAAATTTGGAAATGAAGTTGAAGAGTATTTGAATCTTGGTGAGTATATATTTCATGTACCGAAACTTCTCAGTATTATGATAATGATACAAAATAATATTATCTTCCATGTTCTTGTCCTAACCTTAAAAGTGAACGATCTTTCAATTTCTACAGTAATGAGAGACTAGATAACAAGTACTTAAAATGGAAATGACAGTGGCAATCTATCCCAACAAATATAGGGTGCATAAACAGGTATTCAATCTGTACTCTTTCTCATTTTTTCCATCGCAATACATGTATCTGATCTGTATATATAGGGTACTTGTACATGCTAAAACAGAATTAATTATTTTGACTCAATTCGGGTATGAAAGATGTTGCGCACCCACATTTGAGGAAAAACATTCTTCTGATCTGATGGAGTTGGACCCACATGCTCGACATGCTAACCCATTGAGATTGAAGGCTTTCGAGCAAGTGTTGAAAATGAACTAATACGTTTCTAACTATTGAAATAGTAACTTGTGCATAGGTAGACGTTGTAGATGGTCGATATAAAATCATCAGAATGTGGTTTTGAATCACACATACAGTACATAACAGCATACTGAATTGTTTGAGCAGTACATAACAGCTAAACTGGATTGTTTTGAGTAGTGCATATCAATTGTACTGGATTTTTTTGATAGAAGTAATTTTCCTTCTTACTACATACCCATATCCACGCTACTACCCATTGTAGTATGTTCGAAACTTGAATAAAACATACATTACATAGCAACTGTACTGGACTTTTTGAGCAGTGCATAACAACTGTACTGGAATTTTTGATAGAGTAAGGCATTTACTAATAAATTGCGATACAAAGCACTGGATCAGTGGAGATATTGGAAAGCATATACCTCTAGTTCTCTTTTACAAACTTAGGATGTTTAATTGTTTTCTAGTTTGTTTTCTCTTTTCGAACCATGTCCGACTCCCTATGTACGCATATATATATATATATATGTGCATTCAATTAAATAGTTATAGTTAATTCACTTGTCACTCGTTGTTTTGACAGGATAATTTTGAAAAATTGTTGAAAAGTTGGTGGCCTTTACAGCTCTTTATAAATAGACAAATGGAATTGGTTAAAGATTTGTTTACAGTACTCCTGTACTTGTCAAGGTACACTTTCATGCATAATAATTATTCTTCAATTAATTCTCATAAAAATATTTGACATCTAAAAGATGTTGAATATATACATTTCTTAGCTTTCGTGCATTAGTTTTTGCTGATCTGTATGTATATGTTATGTATCTCACCTTCTTGGCTTGGATGTGGTCAAATCAGAACTTTTTGCGTGGTTGTTTTATTCTTGTGAATGAACAGAATGTATTTTTATTATGGGTAAAACTAGTGTTTGACATCATATTCAGTTAAGAGAGTAACTGGTACTGGATGATTAAATTGTTGTGTTGTGGGTTACTCAAAACGGTTCTTATTAACAAATCCGGTGTGATTTTAAAGCAAGATGTTGACTTCTGGAGGTTCTTCAATTTCAGGTTCTAGCCAAGAAAATGGTCAACATAAAATCATCTGAATATGGTTTTTAAGTTTTTTTTCCGTTCTGCAATGTGCAAAAGCAGGTTATGTTCAGCCTGGGCTTATGTTGTTGCTAACATATACTTTAAGGTATGTTGTGATTTTGTTTGTTGATTTTAATAGAAATTCACAGTGTGCAAATGTTGCACTCTAGATAAAATCAGTGCATAAACGTTGTACTGTGTTATTTCTCAGTGTATAAACACTGCATTCAAGAGAAAATCTATGTATAATTGTTATATTATGTTATTTCTCAGGTTATAAACGCTACACTCAAGAGAAAATCGGTGTATAACCTATGTACTTCGTACATCCTAACTTCATATATGGAAAAGCCTTCATACACAGGTTCATTCTCGCCAGATTTCATTACTGTCAGGAGTAGTTTAAACTAATGACTGAGTAGTGGTCCTTGTCAATGATTTAACTGGAAGTAGTACTTCCAATATTGTTGTTTTTGATTTCATATTCAGGGGATTTCATGTTTGCTAAAGTATATACCGGGCGTAAAGTTTAGAACAGACAATTAGACATTCAAGGTTTGAGTTTTTTTTTTGTACTGTTTTCCTTTATAACATCGAATTTCGTCATTTTTCATTCTCGTTCTTAATGGATTTTATTTGTTAGGTTGCATGAAAGGAATTATTGTGGAGATGATGCACATGATGAAAGAAACGCTTTTTGGATCACAAGGAGCTCCAATAATTCCTACACAAGTATAGACTATGTATGCAGATGTTGTACTAGTTATAAATAGCATTTGATCAGCTCTGGATTACTAAGTTTTATGTAATAAATCAAATGTTTGATTATTTATTTATTTATTTTGGTATGTATGTTAAACTTAATCACTTGGTATTGCTGATGAATTTCAGAGATAGAATAGCTTCACAAACTATGTTATATGTTTATTTTCAATGAGAAAAGTTATATGCATTCATGTATATCAGTATTTATCTCAGAACTACTTTGCAAATTAGTCATAAATGAGAAGTCCACAGTGCATAAAGGACGCACTCAGGAAAATTTCCAAAAATCCACAGTACATAAACAATTTAGGGTTATTTAACGTTTGGTACCCAGCAAATGTCCAACACCTAGTTTTGGTACCCAATAATTGAAATATTAAGAATTGGTACCTTGACCACCAATTCACTGTCAATGAATGTGATTGACCTATTTTTATTTTATTATCTCTAATTTTTATGAAAAAAATATTGACATTTACAAATTTGTCCCTATTTTCATATTCTCGATCTTTAAAGATCTCTTCCGTCTTTTTTTTCTTACGTTTTCATTTTTCAAACTTTCCTTCCAATATTTCAAACTCTTTCTCAAATGATTTCTCATTATTTTCTTTGTTTTTGATTTCCTTTCGTATAACAAAAGGATTTCTTCATGTTCTTTACCAATAACACATCAATACATCCAAACATTATGCATCTGTTCTTCTTCTTTCGTTTCTTCATTTTCAACACGCGATAGCAAGATCAGCTTCTCCACTTAATTATTGATTCAATTGGTTTTCAAATCGATTCATCTGTCTTCAGTGATTCACGATCATTTTCAGTAGTAACTGAATATGTTTTGAATTCAAGGCAAGAAAACAGAGAACAATGGGTGGAGGTGCTGTTGATGTTGAAATATACATGTGATTGAAGGAACGAAATGTTAAAGATTTTAGTGTTTGTGGATGTTTAAAACTATGGGTTGTACTCGAATTCGAGTTTACTGCAGGGAAGGAGCTGTAAAAATGGGGGAAAATCCGCAGTAAACAATGATTTGTCGCCCAACAGTATTACATACCATCTGTTCGGTAAAAAATCTCAATGTCTTCTTTACATGTCCAAATCAAACTCGATATCACATGGGTCTTCCAAACTTCTCTTAATCTGAATCACGTTCGAAAATGGGAAACAACCCATGTTTCGTGAACTTACAGACAACCAAAATAATTGGAATCTCTTCACCGTCATCACCAATTTAAACGACAACAAGCTTCATTTCTTCCCTATTTAATTTCTTGGCTTGGATAGAAATATTTGTTTCCTCTTCGGCTTCAAAAATGTTTCCAAGCCCATCGAAGTCAACATACTTTGCCGGAAGTTATCCCCTCGCCAACACAAGATAACTCTAAAGTCTAAACTCAGTCGATGTAGGGTCGTCTGTTATTATCTGGGGCAGTATAAAGAAGATGAAGTTGTCGGAAAGGGCAAATATAAAATTATTTATTAATATTAAAATTATATTTCTTAAGAAATAATAATAAATAGTCAGGTCAAAGCGTGTTGGTTGACGGTCAACGTCTGGTTAAGGTACCAACTCTTAATATTTCAATTATTGGGTACCAAAGCTAGGTGTTGGATATTTGCTGGGTACCAAACGTTAAATAGCCCAACAATTTACTCCGTAAATACCATAGTACATAAACACTATACTTAGTAAAAAGCTGAGCTACATAAACGCTATAGTCCAGGAAGATAAAGATTGTGATAAGTAAAGACTATAACAAATATACATTACATCAAACCAATTAGTAGTATATTAGTCCAACTAGTTTTATTGATCTAATGATAATTTACATAACATAGACCTTATTCATGTGCAACTTATGTCAAATAAACCCTGCAAGACTGTTATTTTTAAACAACCTAAAATGAACACTGCGTTGAAACTCTGCAAAAATGTTATATTTTTCTCAATTTGTTTTTTACAATCAAGACCCGTGGTTACATTTTTTTAGCTTGGCACCAGCTGACCATCAACCGCATTCTGAACTTTCTGAATTTGATTTGCAATTTAAGATGTCTTCACTTTCAATTATATTTTACGATCTTGGCAGCTGAAATGGTAGAGTATTCCCAACTTTCTCAATGTGCCTTTGTGGCCCAAAACAATCTGTACCCATAATTTTTCTGCATTTGTCACCCGTACATCAACCGCATCCTCAACTTTCACCATTGGTGGTTCTGATGCAATATTGTCGCTTAACTAGGATTTTTCAGTATGGCATATATGTACTCAAACTCATACTCTCTATATCGAAGAGAATCATTTATCGAATCATAAAACAACACATTTGATAAGTATAAGAATCATGTACTACAAAATCATAGTGTCTGAAACATGGATACTCATAAATGAAAGCATGATTCTTATGAAACATACACTTTTCCACCAGTATGCAGATATGTACCCCAACTCATACCCTTTATATCAAAGAGAATCATTTATCGAAGCATAAAACAACACATTTTATAAGTATAGCAATCATGTATAGTATAAAACCATAGTGTCTAAAACATAGATACTCATAAATGAAAGCATGATTCTTATGAAACATACACTTTTTCCACCAGTATGGAAAATATGTACTCCAACTCATACTCTTTATATCAAAGAGAATCACCTATCGAAGGATAAGACAACACATTTTATAAGTATAACGATTATGTACTGCAAAATCACAGGGTCTAAAACATAGATACTCATAAATGAAAGAATGATTCTTGTGAAGCATACACTTTTTCCAACATTATGGCAGATATGTACTGTTGAGGAGAAATATCAAATTGCATGGTATGTTTTCGTGAACCAAAACATACAACTACCCATTTCATCAGTATAAAAATTATGTATCGTATCATATAGGCAAAAAAAAAAAAAAAAAAAAAAAAGCACCATAATGATTTTTATGAAATATACACTTTTTCCACCAGTATGGCAGATATGTACTGGTGGATCATCATGGACTGTGAACAAAAAATCTAAAGTTGAATGTTACTTTTCATGAAACTGAAGAATAAAACTATAAATTTTATCAGTATATCAATTATGTACTTTACAATGATAGTCTCAGAAACCAAAACTAACAACCAAACCATCAAGACTAAAAACTAAATCATTGTTTCATAAACAAAAATTACAAAATAAAACTGAAATAAAATTCGATTTTAAACCAAACCGTCGGCTGATTTAATACCTTTTTTTTGTATCAAGTACTGATACTTTGTTCGGTGATTTGATTTTTGATCTTGATGCTTTGGCATTTTTTCTTCTTTATTTAGGAGCAGTAAGATTTTCCTCAAATTCACCTTCTTCTTCTGATATAAAAGCAACACCATCTTCCTCTATTACTTCTTCTTCTACTGATTATACTTCTTTTCTAGCCATTTTTTCTTGATTTTTTTGTGTGAACTAGATCTAAAAATCGATTTTAGGTTTTGCTGTTTTTTGAAATTATATTGTGATTTGGTTTTTGTGATACTTGCTGAATCAAGTGATTTGGTTTAAGACCGGGATGAATTTCTATGAAAATGATTTTGTTTTCTCTGTTTCTTCTAATGAGAAGAAGATCTAGTGGTCGAAGTTAGAGCAGGGAAATGGATTCGTGGGGAAGAAGAAGGTTCACACGTTCAGTAGAAGGATAGGTAGGTCTTTTCCATGTTTTTAATAACTTTGGACCCCATAATAACAACAAAATCCCATCGGACCCTATAACAAATAACTATATGGGCTTAGGACCATCCAATAAATTTTCCTTTTGAATTCATAGCCCTATTAGAAGATTGCAAGTTATGTGAACATTTCTTAGAAGAAACTTCCTTTAGAGAACATCTCTTCATGTACTGTAATTCAGTAGAATTGATCATAGGTACAAAAGAATTTCTCATTAAAACAGAGTTTTCCTTTTTCAAGGATTTGCACTGTTCTTGGGCTAGAATAAGGGAAGTGCCTAGTTCCTCCTTTTCAACACGAGGTCTGTTTAGATCAGATGAATGCGTCTCGATCAAACGTTTGTCTCTAATTGAGTCTTTTTTAAAACACTAATCTTTTCACGCTGAAGAGTAGTTTCTTGAATAAGTTTTTCGATATTGTTAGAGAAGGATTCAATTATACTATAGAGTTCCCGTTCTCGACCAAGAGACTTCTCAAATTCATCAATGAGCTGAGCATGATTATGAAAATAAATAGCCACAATCATTTTATTTTTTTGAGATTCTGGTGATGTCCCTTTCATCTTTTGACAAGGTGTCAAGAGTCTCAATTGAGACAATGTTATCAAAATTTGATAAATCAACCTTTCTACCTGGGGATTCGGAAGAATCAACTAAGGAGTTATCCTTTGAGGTAGTTCCAAGACTTTTGGCATAATTGAAAGCTTTGGAGGACATTTTGGTGTGCGCAGCAGCAAGAGATAATCTTCCGTCCACAGAAACAGATTGCTACAAACACAAACTTATGAGGTTTTAAACGTGTTTGCCCGCTCTGATACCAATTGATAAAGTTGGGGTACAACAACCTCACCTAATAATTCGCTTAACAATCTGTATGGACTAACTCCAATATACTTTTAATAGAATCAACTAGACAGTCAGACTCAATCTTAATAAAAAGTTTATCAAAGAGTTATATCTCAATTTCTCGATTCAATACTTACTCAAGAAAATAGAAATATGCGAGTCAAATTGAATACAAAAGAAATTAACTTGAACGGTACCAAATACCAATGTTCAAGAATCAATCAATTTCAATCAACAACCAAAGGTCGGATTTCCTAATTGATTGATTCAACGCACAACCTATGATATTTCAATTATATAACAAAATATAATGCGGAAAAGAAATAACACAAACACCAGAAGTTTTGTTAACTAGGAAAGCCGCTACAGACACTAGCCTACTACAAACTAACTTCGGTCTGGACTATAGTTGAACCCCAATCAATCTCACACTGATCCAAGGTACAGTTGCGCTCCTTACGTCTCTGATCCCAGCAAGGATACTACGCACTTGATTCCCTTAGCTGATCTCACCCACCACTAAGAGTTACTACGACCCTAAGTCAAAGACTTTAATAAACAAATCTGTATCACACAGAAAAGTCTACAGGAACAGATAAATCTGTCTCCCACAGAAATACCTACGAGTTTTGTTCCGTCTTTTGATAAATTAAGGTGAACAGGAACTAATTGATAACCCGGACTTATATTCCCGAAGAACAACCTAGAATTATAAATCACCTCAAAATAATCATAATCGACTAGCGAAACAAGATATTGTGGAATCACAAACGATGAGATGAAGGTGTTTGTGACTACTTTTCTATCTTGCCTATCGAAGAAATTAATCTCAAGCCAATCTTACGATTGTACTCAATACGATAGAAATAGCAAGATCAGATCACGCAACTACAGAGAAAATAGTTGGGTCTGGCTTCACAATCCCAATGAAGTCATCAAGTCATTAACCTACAGGGTCTCGGTAGAAACCTAAGGTTAAAGGAGAATCGACTCTAGATTATACAACTAGTATCACACAGGAGGTGTGGGGATTAGGTTTCCCAGTTGCTAGAGTTCTCCTTTATATAGTCTTCCAAATCAGGGTTTGCAATCTAAGTTACCTAGGTAACAAAGCATTCAATATTCACCGTTAGATGAAAACCTGATTAGATTCAAGCTAATATCTTTCAACCGTTAGATCGAACTTAGCTTGTGATACAAAAATGGAATGCACGTTCATTTAGGTTTGTGTAACCGTACCTAAATGTATACACCTAGTTGGTTCAACAGTAGTTAACCAAATGGTTAGCCATATGAGCACTTTCATATCAACCATATTCATCTTCACCATAACTAGTTCAAATGACTCAAAAGAACTAGTTAGAGAATTGTTCAATTGCTTAGATCTCATTGAAGTATACAAGACACAATCGAAGCAAAAATGATTTTGATTCACTCGAATCAATTCATGAACTTTATAGCCACGGTTTGAAAATATGCATTCCGTAGTTTATATAAGTTTAAGTTCACGAATAAACCGTTTAAAAAAAATAACATACTCAAGTATGCATACCTGTACGCATACTTAAGTACCCGGATTAAGTTTGTTTTCAGTTCACAAACTCCGGCAGAAATTCACGGGATGTGAACTTCCGACAGTACGCGGACTTTAGTTCCGGCTATCCTGAGCAGCAAAGTACGCATACTTTGTTTCAAGGATTTTGGACTTACACACGTATGAGTTCACATACAATGTTTATATCCATTCAAGGTTATATATTCTAAACTCTCATTTCAATCATTGAAACATTCTTAGAGGATGTTAAATAGAGGTTACTCACACACTATTCTTCATCAAAGCGATTTTCAAGATATTTAAATAATCAACATGACTTTCGGCACTTGTAAAGATGAACTTGGCCAAAGCGAAAGCTTACCAACACATATTTCGAGAAATAGATAAGCGAGATGAACTCGGCTCGAAATAGCAAATGTGTATAATCGAAGTCTATATAGCAATACGACTTTTGTCTCAAGATAGGAGATAGAGTAGATAGACTTTTGAGTGATAGATAAGTTCAAGTCTCCACATACATTTTAGTCAATGAAGTTCCACCAGTTCCTTGAGTAGTTCTTCGTCTTTGTATGATGAACGTCGTGGAGTCTAGAGCTCAACTACACTTTCTATCCTAGTCCGAGAATTAGCTACAAGTAGACTATAAATCAAGACTTATAGTTTTGGCAACTAAACTTGACAAACAAGCTTGAGATAACAACGTTTGCGAGTTCGACCGAGCAGTGCTCTAACATCTTCAACTGGCACAGGCACTTCACTTTCAGTTTCACGAACCGACACTTCAGGTTCAATAGAATATTCAACAACAATATCCTCTTCCTCTATGCGCTCGACCAAGCGCATTTATTGTTTGTCATATTGAAGCAAGAATGACCCCTTGCGGCGGCCCATATTCTTCTGCGGTACACAAGAAAAATTGGTTTCAACTTGATTTTTTGTTGTAACCAAAATTGGTTTCAGCTCGAATTTTTGATGGAACCAGAAAAAGTTTCATAAGAAAAGTAAATCTTCTTTACGTCAGAGTAAAGTTCTTTTTTGTCAATGAGACTCTCGAAATTATCCAATATTTGGTGGCAGACAGTGCTAAGGTTCCATTTTGCAAACCTTGGATACCTGTCGAGCCCATCATTTCTTTTTGCAATCATAGTCATAGATGCCACCCAATACTGGGAAAAAAAAAACTAATATTCAAATTAAACATCAATATAAGAAACATTATTAAAAAAAACATAACTTATGAATCAAAAGAAACAAAAATTAATTTACCAGCGGGTAAATGACGCAACCAACTACCTTTTCAACCTTGCCATTAGATTATATTAGCGACTCAAGTAGATACTCATGAAAGACTTCCAGCCAACACACCTTATTCATATCAAATACCAAGTACAAGTACTTTGCAGGCAGAGTTTGCCCACCTTTGTTAGGGACGAATGCTGAAACCAAAAGGAACGTGACGAATAACTTTATGAAGTCACCAGCTTTGGTATCATCCGCTGCGGCTTCCACCATACAACATTTAATATTGCTTTTGTGCGTCTTCTTAATTCCATGAAAATACTGAGCCATGAAAATTTTAACCTTTGTATCCAGCTCTTCATCTATGCCTACTTATACATCCTTCATCATTTGTAGACTAAAAATCACAGCGAAATGATCTGGAATGGTCCGCAGTGTCATTTTCTTTGATCCCTCTAATCTGAAACAGAATGGGAGCTTACCATCTTTTCTGAGTTCAAGTGACTTTAAAACCATCATGATGGCTTTCGTCTTTTTGATGAGCTCGTCTTCTTACAATACACCATCATAGAAGGGATCGAAGAAACGCCAGAATGTACATGATACAAGTCCTTCATATGCAGTTCTTTGTTCTTTATCAATGCCTTTATTTCAGCTGCTACCTTGCACAAATGATGCAACGAGCATCTATACGGCTTTGTTTCTCTTTTTTTACCTATAAGTGAAACCAAAATTTAGGTGAATCATAGATAAAAATAATGAAACCAAGAACAATATGAATCAGAAGTACAAAACAACTTTGGCAGACAAACCATCAAACAAACAACAATTGAAATCTGGATTCACAAATAACTGAAAATGATGTAACCAGATTTGGTTTCATCAGAAAAAATAAAAATAAACACGCATATGAAGGCAGTTGTACCATGATTATGGTGAAACCAAAGTACAAATGGTGTAACCAAATATAGTTACATCAAACAAATAACCAACAAAGAACACAAGAAATAAAACACACCCAAGTTATGTAAAGAATTCATAAAACAAATCTGTATAACCGTTTTTTCCAAAAAAAAAAAACTATCAAAACCTAGGTTTTTTTTCTTTCAATCTTCTTCTTCAAACCTAGATTTACTTGGATTGAATCTGATATATCAGATTTTCCTAGTAAATTTGGGTTTGTAATTGTATAGTTAACTTTTCCTGCTTTCAATAAAAATCACTTTGTAATTTAGTGTTTAGGTTTTAGAATTTACTTTTATGTTTATGTTCTTCTGTATATAATGGCTATTTCATGCCTTGTACTACTTTGAATTTTAATCGCCATTAGAGCGTTTTATTATAGCCTCTGGGCTCTTATATTGAAATCCAAAGAGAGATTCCAACATATCTTTGAAGAGGATCAATCTCGACGTGACGATGATCAGGCTCTATACAAAGAAGATTAATGGCTATTGGAATGGACTGTGATTACAATGGTTAGCGGAAACTACTTCTACAACGGATTTTATCTTACCGAAGAAGAAGCCTCTAAATGGTTGAAGATTAATCAAAACACCATTACTCAGATTAGTCTTTTCCATTTTTCTTGGTTTCATGTAGATCAAAGAATTTACATTGTAAATTGGTTGTATCAGTGTGCAATGTACAATGATGAAACAGAAGGGTATGTTTATCCACCACTTCTATCATGTAACAATCTAAACCTCAATTTGAATGAGGTAATCTAATAAATATTCTAGGGGTTTTCCAAAGCCCCTCTTTCCATCAAAAAATAAATAAAACAAACACATGGTTATGGTGAAACCAAAGTACAAATGGTGTAACCAAATATAGTTACATCAAACAAGACTAGAATATACATTAGCAAACATTAACAATTGGAAAATGATAAAACCAAAAATGGTTTCATCAAAAATAGCAGATTATATTATGTATCAAACAAGACCAGAATATACCTTAGCAAATATTAACAATTGGAAAATGATAAAACCATATGTTGATAAAGATGATGGAAACTACTTTTGGTTTCATCAAAGAAACCATTGAAGAAAATCGATTATGAAACTACAAAAACCTAAGTATGAAATCAATGATGAAACCCAATTTATGCAAAATCAGTGACGAAACAATAGAAACCTAAGATTCATAATCGATTTTCTACATAAACCTAAGATTCATAAACTACAAAAACCTAAGATTCATAATCGATTTAGGTGAAACAACATCAAAATGAAATCACTAAAGAACATCTGAAGAATAATAAATTAGGTGAAACCACTAAATAAAATAAAAATTTGGTTATGATTTACCTTTCGGAGATTTTTTGACCACTTTCTTAAGATTTTTCTTCATATTTTCATCTTGCTTCTTCGCCATTTAGGTCAAAATCAAAATGAAACTTAAACCTAATTTTCTTTCGAGGAAGGTTAGATTTCTTGTTATTGAGTTCAAAGAACTATTTTATGGAGTAAGAAGAGGAAGGAATCAAAAATGGTTTCAGATCTAGGGTTATTGTTTCTGGTTTCTGAGGGAAGAGAAGAAAAGGTTTATGAGGTAAGAGAAATGTCGGTTTAGAGAGATTAGGATAATACTGAAGAAAACAGACGGTATAGGAAAATAGACGGAAGGACGATTTAGACATTTTAGTTAAAATGGGGTTTATGTGTTGATTTTGTTTTGGTGGGTCTATTTTAGAAGGATAGTAACCCCTGTGAGGTTGTAACGTGCGCGTTATAATAATATAGAAATAAAGGCAACAAGTTTATGGATGGTTTTAGAAATAAGACTGCATTATTTAAGGGTTTAAAATTGGATTTAAGTGTTGCGCTTATAAGTTACTCAAAATTTGAAGATGATGAAAAACCCGACCCCTTTAGTATAAGATGTTTTGGTGTGCTTGGGATCAAGCGTGTCCACCTATACATATACTGGTCTTGTAACTTGTAAACTCATCAAAATACGACATGAAATGAGTACCTAATTTGGCAAACAAAAAAAAAAAAAAAACAAACAAACAAACAAATTTACTAACTTCATATTTGTATCGAAGATGTTTGATAAAAAAACGTATTAACAGATATGGATGTCCAACAGATTTTCAAGGTTGCATTCGGGCTCAATCCATAATCTGGTGGGTTTCAAAAATCCCATCTGCATTCAATCCATTAGCGAACGGTCCGGACACCCACCCGCAAAAATACGGATGTGATAGACACATTTTTGTGTCTAATTTGTCTCGATTCTATATATTAATAGTGCTCATTTTTGTACTTATTATAGTGTTTTATGTGTGTGTAGGTATTTTTGGCCAATAAACATTTTTGGAAAAAATTGGCTCGAAAAGTTGCTCCCGGAGGACACCTACTATTCGGACTCTCATTTTGGATAAGGGATACCCTAATTACTAAGGGGCACCCCCCCTAGACATCTGCTATTTACACTCCAGTTTGGATAGGGGGCGCTTCACCTTCTTCTCGTTCAAGCAGCGTTTTTGGCGGGAAAAGTTGGTTATGCAGCGGACATACTGATTTGGCACCGAATGAGTTTTAGTCGGATTTTCTTCGCTATTTGATTAGGGATTAACCTGTTTCGATAAAACAGGGAGGCTAGATGACTTGGAGTCGGTAAAAGAGGGATATATTCTTCGGTTTGATAAAACAGGGAGGGAATTATTATCG